>MU738335.1:171124-213184 GCA_026770625.1 Nicotiana glauca
TATTTCCTCACATTTACGAAAGCACCATATAACCTTTGTAAAAAATTTCCTTTGCACGCGCCATTCTCGACTCAATTTCTGCGACCAGAACTGATCCGCCAACATACTTGAGACCGAACCAACATAGCACACAACAGTGCAATCAACTAATCAATAGCAACCTCCCCAACTTGGCTCGAAGCCATATATTAACGCACTCTTAACAACTCATAGCACTTTTACTCTAATGATGCCACAATATTATAGTGAGATTAAACTCAAGTCATTTACAAGTTTTGTCGAGACACGAATCATCAGAAATTTTAACTCTTCTGAAATTCTTGCATTCATTCACACAACAGTTAAGCCCACTCTTTAGTCGACAAAACTTTTACGAAGTCCCAAATTTTCAAAAATTTTGGCAGAGTGTCCTTTATAATTGGGCCTATCCACCTGCCAGAGAATCACCAAAACCATCCTAACAACACGCCCACAACTCGACAAAGCATCACAATGTATATCAACAACATAAATCCCAATACTACATGTATTATATTATCAAAATTAATACATGGACATGCGTTGCACCTATTCTAATCATAACACATGTAAAATACCTTTCAATTACACATAAGGGCCATACCACTTAAGGACACCGCGCAGGAGATATCCCACTTGCTTCGCCTCATTTCAATATTTCAACCTACCTTCCACCATCATATACGTTACACAATCAATTAGTCTTTCTGAGTCTGAGCTCATACCTCCACATGAAATGTACTTTACTTTCCAACTAAGAGACATGAAAATATTCTTCACGCGCCCATAACTTGGGGCTACACCACAAATCACAATAGGAAATGAACACTTAACAGTTCATCTATTATTTAGCAGACTCCTTCGCCACTACCAAGATCACATGGGAACATCTCGCAGTACTAACATACTTATCACATGGATAACCACGCGCCATTACGGCTAATTAGGACAATACTGAACATAGAAGTTCAAGACACTTGCTCACACGATCAGTACCTCGGTACTCAAGCCATAGGCAAAGATCCGACCTCAAGTCCTCCAGATTGGCCCAATATGAACTCACAGAGATTACCTCTCGCCCCTTGATCGGGGAATCACAAGCCATTAAGGCACATAGACTACTGAGCGCTCACGTGCGCATACAGACGTGTGGAAGGAAATTTCAAGAGTTATCTCAAACCGAATCAAGTACGCACAATAAGAATTCCAAGAATGGGAAGTTTTTCCTAAAGGTTTTGCAGCCTGTCGACGATAAATACAGACGTCTCCGTACCAATCCGCGAGACTCTGCTAAACCGCCTCATGATTCGCGAGACCAAGTAACCTAGGCTCTGATACCAACTTGTCATGACCCCAACCCGGTCATGATGGCGCCCAGCACACTATTAAGCAAGCCCAACCATTCATAACAATTACCCCAAATTAACCAAATAAGTAAAGATAGAACTATCCAAGTAAAAGTCTGAAATACTGATATAATACGGAAAAATCTGACAAATATACCAAAACAGCCCAACTAGGACCCGGTGTCACAACCACGAGTCTCTAATGACAGGATGACATCCTACTACAAGTCTATCTGATACTGAAGATGCGGAAATGAATGAAAAGATAGAAGGGAAAATCCTCAGCTGCGAACGTCGTGCATCTACCTCGAATACTCCCGGGAGGAACTCTGAATCAACTAGACTCACTCCACCTGATGAGAAGAACCTGGATCTGCACATATGGTGCAGGGAGTAAAGTGAGTACTTCCAACTCAGTGGTAATAAAAGTGAATAACAACTGAAAGAACAAAATCCCAAAAAGGCACAAATAATGCTATCTTAAGCAGTAAACCCAATAGGCAGTAGAATCCATGAAATTATAGCAAAAACATTCTCTTTAAAGAAATCAATTGAACAAGAATACATAAATAAGGTCAGCCATTGTTACCTGACTAGTCAGCCATTGTTACCTGACCAAAGTGTTTCAGTGTCATTGTTACCACTAGTCAGTCATTGTTACCTGACTGGTCAATCATTGTTACCTGACCGAAACACATACAACAGTGTCATTGTTACCACTGTTCATATCAAAGAGGTATCCCGCGCTCACTAGGGGTGTACAGACTTTGGAGGGGCTCATTCAGCCCAAACGCTATCAATAAGGCCTGAAAGCCTGAATAATATCAACACAAGGCCTGAAAGCTTGCTCTCAATACACTCGAGGCCGGAAAGCCTCCTCACATAACACTGGAGGCCTAAAAGCCTCTTCACATATCACTCGAGGCCTGAAAGCCTCCTCACATATCACTCGAGGCCTGAAAGCCTCCTCACATCACTCCTTATGCCCTCACATATGGCCCTCGGCCTCAATCAGTCCAAAAATAGTCAAAAAGCCCCTCGGGCATCAGTAAAACAGTGATACTCAGCTCAAATGATAGTTCAAATATCAGTTAAAACTCCATGTTTGAGTAAAAATATAGCTGAGTTCATAAAACAGTGTAAATTACACGGACTGAGTTCAAATAGTATTTTAAACAGTAAGGGAAAACAGTGATGATAATTCATAAAGAGATCAACAATCGGCAATAAGCCCCAAGTATGGCAATGAGCCCAAGTCATAATGATAACAACAATTCATTTGCAAATACGTGGTAAAAACCAACAACCGGGATGGACCAAGTCAGGATCCCCAATGGTGCTCTACCCACGCTCAGGTCCAACGTGCAAGTCATCTCAATACAGCACTAAGATGTGCAAATCCGGGGTTTTAAACCCTCAGAATATCATTCACAAGTATTACTCACCTCTAGCCGGCCAATAATCCTGCTCGCCAACCCTTTCCCTCTCAAATCTACCTCCTCGAGCGAAGAATCTGATCAAAACCATAAGGGATACATCAAAATAGTCTAATGGAACATAACCCAATCGAAATAACTCGAAAAATACCCAAAAACACGAAGTTGGCAAAACCCGAGCCCCGGGCCAACTTCTCAAAAAATTATGAAATTCACATTTCCGGAATCCTAGTCTCACCACGAGTCCGAGCATATAAAATACACAAGAATCGGAGTCCATTTGACCCCTCAAATCGCCAATTTAGGCTCTCTTTGGCTTTAAGCCCTAACCACCATTTTTACCCTTAAATTCCTTGAATTTTCAGTGTTTAATCCTTGATTATATACCATAACAACATGATTTGGGGCTACAAGTTCATACCCGATGGAATCCCTTCGAAATCTCTCAAATAACGCCTAATATCGCCTCTCCCGAAGTCCCAAAATATTTTTTCTAACTTCTGAAAATCGAACCCCACTGTTTCATTAATCACCCAGCATTTTCGCTTCTGCGGTGAAATTGTCGCTTATGCGACTTCTGCTTCTGCGGAAATTACCGCTTCTGCGGTTTTTCACTTACACACACAGCGACCGCTTCTGTGATATCATCCAAGAAGCCCAGGACCGCTTCTGCGGTCATATACCGCTTCTGCGGTGTCCGCTTTTGCGAAAAATCTTTCACTTTTGCGGAATTACCCGCCCTTCACAAGGACCGCTTCTGCGATCAATTGGCCGCATCTGCGGAAACGCTCCTGCGGTCCTTTTTTCCACAGATGCGGAAATAACAGAAGCTTCAAATTGCAGACCTGATGCAATACTTCAAAACTCCCGATTAACCTTCCGAAATCACCTCGAGGCCACCGGGACCTCAACCAAAAATACCAATACACCCTATAACGTTATTCAAACTTGTTCCAATCATAAAAACACGATCATTAACACAAAAATCATCAAATCACGACGGATTCAAGCCTAAGTTCAACTAAAACTTCCGAATCTCACATTCGATCAAAAACCCGACCAAACGACGTCCGAATGACCTGAAAATTTGCAAACATATCCAAAATAACCTAAAGAAGCTACTGCAACTCATGGAATTCCATTCCAACCCTCGGATCAAAATCTCACCTACCAATCGGAATTCGCCGAATTTCCAACTTTGCCAATTCAAGCCTATTTCTACACCGGACCTCCAAATTCAATTCTGATCACACTCCTAAGTCAAAAATCATCCCCCGAAGCTAACTGAATCACCGGAATTCACAACCGAGCCCTCTAACCACATAGTCAACTTCCGATTGACTTTTCTAAAACAAGCATTCTTCTAAGAGGCTAATTGTCTCATTTTCATCCAAAAACCAACCCACTCTATCCGATCAACTCTATCACCGATATTGAAACATGAAGCAACACAATAAGGGGGAAACGGGGCGGTAACTCACGTGACGACGGGCCGGATCGTCACAGACATTCATGCCACTTAGTACTCAGACTACTCAAATATTCGTGCTAGTTCAATATTCATATATCCCTGTTAGTTCAGTATTCACGTATCCATGGCAGACCAATATTCAGTCAATACAGTAGTCATTCAATTCAATATCGCAACAATTAAGTAATCATGTATTCATTCAGTTTAGTATACAAGTGTTAATGAAAGCTCATGTTTCCACCAAACCCGTTTAAGGTCCAGAGTTAGCAGAAGTTACAGTCATGTATTTGAAGTTCCAAGAGGGAGATAACGTAACACCCCGTAAATTAGGCTTAGGTATGAATGAATTAAAGGAGTAGTAAGGTTATATTTTGGACATGAGAAGTCCCATCGGGATGATTATGGGTAAAATAGTTGTTTCAAAATCAAGATGGAAAGTGAGGTGCATAAGATTTTACAAAATGGACTATGTTTGTAGAAGGTCTGTCTTCCAGTAGGGTTTAGTGAAAATGAGTAAGTAATTCGGGAAAAATCAAAGCATGAAAGTTATAGTCCTTTGAAATATTTCCAACAATATATTATGGAGCCTGAACGGATCTCTATGCAAAATGTTAGGTACGTTTTACATAACAGTATGCGATATGCGCGCCCTATAGCATGCCCCTTGCGCGACAGCACTAATTTTGAGGCAGTGTTACTGTTGTTTTGCATGGTAAGGTCGCCAGGAGCACGGGGCGCGCTCGTGAGGTGTCTTTTTAAAGCCATATTTCATCCCCCACGGCCCCAAAACATAAAAACTTGCTCTAGAAAGGGGAACCCTCAAAAACCTAACTCCTTAAGGGTCCTTCCACCACCCAAGGAAAGTTCCAATGGTCATTCTTAGTTAATTTCAATTTCCCAACATCTTATTAACATAGGTAAACCCTCCATATCATTAGATATTCGATTGGGACATTGTTGTTGAGAAAAGAAACCCTAGAACTCTAATTCAAGGTGGTTGAACTTCAAAAGGTAATGTCTTCACCCTCGAATTAATTCTAGTATTAGATTAATAATTATTGACTCTAGTTCATGAGATATAAGTTGATGAGTTTGATAGAAAAGCATGAACGGTTATAGGATTGGGGTGTTGATTGTTGATTATTTGTTAAGGGTGTTATTTACCTTATGGGTGATAAAGGATTATGTTGATTATTACCATTTGAGACTTTAGAATTTATCTAGGAGCAAGGGAATGGGTTATTGGGTGTAGAGACATCATTTATAAGGACTATGAAGCTTTATTTTACCAAGTGTTTGAGAAAATGCTTAAGCGACTAAAACATGAGAATTATTGCTAATATGGAATCCCTTTGACTTGTATTAATATATGTGAGCACGTTATTTTTGCCCTATATGAGAATTATTCTCAAAAAATCCAAAATAAAATAATTTTGTTTGTTTGCAATTATTGTGAATTTTGTGTTATTCTTTGCATTTTTGTCGTTGCATGTTTATTTGTTTAAATTAAGGAAAATACAAAAAAAAAAGATGTTGCATTTGCATTCTAGGATTTAACTTTACGATTAGGAGTAATCAAGTGTGCATTACAAAAACGAAAAAAAAAAAATAAGAGAGTCTTATTGGTAAAAACCTTCGCATGCACCTCAAGGCGATGGGAATTGAGAGAAATGAGAGAGTCTTATTTGTGAAAACCCCTTGAAGGGCACTATGAGGCGACAAGGGATTAAAAAGAGGACGAAGGGGATAAGGTTGACATAAAGGACTCGTCGAGGCTTCAAGCAGAACAAAGATGCGGATTCGCAAAAGAGTTGGGTTGCGGGGCCTTTGAAATGCAAAGTAGGGCCACCAGAAAGGATGATTGATGTAAATAGATTGGGTTGGTTAATCCAGAATGCACAACATGATCATTGGGATCGGTTATACCATTCAGATGCATTCTTTTCCTTTTTCCTCTCCCTAGTTGTTCGGAAGGACTTTTCTTTTTCTATCTCTTTAAGTCACCATTTTTTATTTCTTTTGTTTAAAGATTTTTCAGTGATAGTTTGTGTCCAAAAGGATATTCCCCAGCAAGAGGAGATTGACAAAGGGATGGACCAGCGTCAAGAAAGATATCCCCCGCAGAAATTAAAGGTTATAGACCTCAAAGCCCAGACTCGTGGACAAATCAAGAAAGAACAACGCGGAGAGCGATGTGCATGATTTGGAAAATTCATATGAGACTCAAAGGTCGGGGAAATGCCAGTTCCTGAGCTATGCCACAAAAAGAAGAGGGATATCCTAAGCAGAAAAGGAATTTTCAGTGACACGGATAAACGAAGAAAATGGTTCATCAGTAAAACATGTAAGATCCTCAAGCAGAGTCACTGTCACAGGAATGTGGGGGGTCAGGATATAATTGGAAAGCAATGGTGAAAGGCTTATGAATAAGGAGTCGTTAAGGAGGTAAGAAATTACCGACCAAAGTTTCAAGATGGCCAGACAACACAAGGCAAGGCAAGTCGTGCTAAGACCAGCAAATAATATCATTCCCAGCAAGTTTTGATAGTATGATGGAACGTAGAGTAGGGGAAGGAGAAAGGAAAAAAAAAACCATCCCAGCAGAAGTATCACAACCACTCACCACGTTTTAAACTAACAAATTTTCTTTGACTTAAAGCAGGTAAAGGAAATGACATTGATGGAGGAAAGGCATACCATAAGGAAGATTATCAAACTGGGGCAGAAAATTTTCTTTTCATTTTGAAAATTTTCTGAAATCAGTTATCTGCTTGGGGAAGAAGCCAAATAACACAAGGGAAGTGGTCTTTGAACCAGTGTTATCCCCAGCAGTGTTGAAAGAAGGAAAATAACAAGTTTTAATGAAGGAGGTTGTATCCCCAGCGAACAGAACAAAAGGATGAAACTTGCACTCAGGAAAAATAGAAGGTCGGTGTCATCCCCAGCAATTTTAAGAAGAATGAAGCCCCAGTTTTGAAGGAATGAAAATTCCCCCAGCAGTGTTATCCTCAACAGAGTTATCCCCAGCTGTTAACATTTTTATCCCTAGTAGTGTTGAGAGAAAATAAAAATTTTGAAGAGAGTAGTTTTGAAAAAAAAAAGGAGATTCCTTTAGCAGTATTACCCCCGGCAGGTAAGTAAATAATTCCCTAGCAGGTAAATCAAAAGAAAATTTTTCTAGCAGTGTTATCCCTAGTAGTTAAGAGGGATGCAACACAAATTTGGAAGGAAGTAGTTTTGAAAGAGGAAGACGGTACAAGTTTTAAAGGAAGCAGTTCTGGAAGAAAGATAATTCAGGTAAGAAGGAAATGGTTGCAAAGGGAACAATGGCAACACGGTGTAACTTTTAAAGTTTTGAAGTCAGGAGCCCGCCTGGAGAACAGAGGTGTACTTTTAAAGGTTTTGAAGTCAGGAGCCCGCTTGGAGAACGGAGGTGTACCTTTTAAAGTTTTTGAAGTCAGGAGCACACCTGGAGAACAGAGGCGTACCTTTATAAGTTTTGAAGTCAGGAGCCCAGCTGGAGAACGGAGGTGACATTTTAATGTTTTAAAGTCAGGAGCCCGCCTGGAGAACGGAGGCGTACCTTTTATGTTTTGAAGTCAGGAGCCCGCATGGAGAACAAAGGTGTACCTTTTAATGTTTTGAAATCAAGAGCCCGCCTGGAGAACTGAGGTGTACTTTTTAAGTTTTGAAGTCCGGAGCCCGCCTGGAGAACAGAGGTGTACCTTTTAAAGTTTTCAAGTCAGGAGCCCGCCTGAAAAATAGAGGTGTACATTTTAAAGTTTAAAAGTTAGGGGCCCGCCTGGAGAACAGAGGCGTACCTTTAAAGTTTTGAAGTCAGGAGCCCGCCTGGAGAAGAGAGGCGTACCTTTAAAAGTTTTGAAGTCAGGAGCCCACCTGGAGAACAGAGGTCTACATTTTAAAGTTTTGATGTTAGGAGCCCGCCTGGAGAACAGAGGTTTACCTTTAAAGTTTTGAAGTCAGGAGCCCGCCTGGAGAACTGAGGCGTACATTTTAAAGTTTTGAAGTCAGGGGCCAGGTAGGAGAACAGAGGCGTACCTTTCAAGATCAAGAAGTCAAGAGCCCGTCTGGAGAGAGAGGAGAGAAATTTGGGTTGAAAATTTTCATTAAATTTTTCTTTCAAAATTTCGGGCCTTGAATCTTGGGTTTAAAGAAGAGTTGATAGAAATTTTGTTGTTGTTGCTGAATTGATTCTACAACTTCCAGATTTTACTCATTTGAATTCACTCTCTAGTAGAATTCAAGTAATTATTAGTTACTTAGCACACTGGCAACCCACTCATACCAAACCAGATCCTAAGGGAAATAGAAAGAATGAATCAAGAAGGGGTAATTATGGTTAATGATAGTGACAGGGAGCATGCAAATCCTCTTGGAAACTTGTTGGGTAAAGTTGATAATGTTGAAGTTGGTAATGGTCTTGGCAATATTGATGCGGAAACATAAGAAATAACAAGAGAGAGTCTAAAGAAAGAGAGGACATTCTAAAAAATACTAAAAGAAAAAATGGAAGAGCTAAGAAATCCTGAAAATCCAAAGAAACAAGCTGTAAATTCTGCAGAAAACATGTTCCATTGAGTTTTTTTTTTAGTTTGCACTTCATTTTTGGGTTTAAAAACCGTTCTGCTCGTCTGCTCTTTGACTGCTGAGGTTCTATTGCTGATGTTGTTTATTACTGTTCCACCTCTTACTTTCCCTTTTTTCAAATTCCATGTACTTTCCTGCACCTCATGAATATATGAGATAGAAAAAATTGAAATCATATCGCTGGGCAACAGCGCATGTCATGTCGATTTGCCTTTTACATGTTATATTCTAGCTAGAGTTCCCTGATCGATTCCTAGCATATATAACCATTTGTCATATAATTCTTAGTTGTTGCAATATTTGCCGTAAAGTTCATTTGTAAATAAGCAGAACATTCTTATTAGTCAAGCTGATGTGAATGGTTTAATTTTTTGTCTGTATGTATGGATTGTAGGGATTTAGTATAGTGTCAGTAGAATAAGCATGTTCATTATAGGTTTTATTTCAAGAAATAAATGTTATTTGTTGAGCACTCTGTTGAACACTCTGAGCTTTAGCTTTCCATTTCAGCTTCACTTGGACAGTTTTGAGCTGTATTTGTTGCTGTCAAGGTATGATTTTCAGTCTAAAAATATATTATTATTTCTGGCATTGGCATTGTGAACTCCGAGTCCGTATCCTTACTTCAGCACTGGTTGAGCGATTTTATTCGTTAATTGTATAGTCGCAAATTGATGTTAAATGCTTGATGTAATTAGTAATTTTTAATTTCATGTGTTTGACATAAGTCTAATCTGGTACTCTCCTCATTAATAATTGAGTTCATGAGTTACAAATTGAATACAAATAGCAATATTAAATCCATCATTTCTAGGTTTGCAAAAGGTTTGATACGATTTTGTTTGCTATGTTGTTGTTGTTCTACGGTTGAACTTCAACACCCTATTTGAAAGCCTTCAGTTGATCTTTTTGGCTTGTTTTAAATTCATATGACATTCTTATGCTCGTAGTAGACCCTTGTCATTCACGAAAATTAAAAGAGGGATAGTGGCAGTTCATAGCAGTTGTCTAAATTGTAAGCATCTGTATCTATCATATATTAAGTGGTGACTAGTACATGAAAAATAAATTTACTAGTTAAAGGTTATTTCAATTTTAAGTAGAGCTCTTTCTAAGATTCAATGCTGAAAGACTGACTATACTACTATAAAACAATGCACGTAAAAGAAGAAAAAAAGGGGTTCAAATCATAATTCATGATTGCAGAAAAGAATACAATTCTTCATTTTCGAAAAGTAAATTAGAGACAATGATGGTTGTTTACAGTACATAAATAGTGGAAAAAATAAAACGAAAATGCCAGCTTTGTTTCATCTTCTTCTTTTGACTCTTGGATTAATTTAATAGTGGTGAGAAACTGGCTAACTTTTATAGAAATTGGGGCGGGCAATTTAATTGAATTTGCATGGCCTTCACGAAGTTGCAGATGCGTATTTGCTTTAGGCACGTTATTTTAAAAATTGTCTTCCTAATAAAAGCGGTTAAAGTTTAAATTTGCACATAGGTTCATAATTGTTAAAAATCAGATAATTTAAGCCAAATATAACAGTTGAGCGACCGTGCTAGAACCACAGAACTTGGGAATGAATAACACCTTCTCCCAAGTTAACAGAATTCCTTACTCGGATTTCTGGTTTGCGGACTGTTAAAAAGAGTCATTCTTTTCCTCGATTCGGTATTCAAACCGGTGACTTGGGACACCATAAATCTCCCAAGTGGCGACTCTGAATCTCTTAATAAACGAATCCCGTTTCGATTGTCCTTTAATTGAAAAAACTCCCTTTATTATACCTTTGCGGGGTGTAGTAGGTAAAAAGGAGGTGTGACAATATAGATTAAAGTTGAAAGGGTTGGCGAATGTTGTATTACGCTCAAGAGTAGGAGGTTAAGATATGTGAGGCTAACTCTCTATATTTGGGAATGTTAATGATTCTCCCTATACTACGTATCTTTTATAAGATCACTAATTGCCTCAGAAATATAGTTAAGCCTAGTTCCTTGGATAGTTGCAGAACATCTATTCTCTAGTTTTATAACTCGTTCACCACTTTCATTCTGAACGTTGTAAGCTCAGTGCATATACAATATAGACTTGGGTCAGATGCCCCTGAGTCTTGGTATAGATTACTCAATATGCCACAAACAGTTGAAGTTTAAGTGCTCATAATTAGTTCAAGAATACATGTCTCAGTCTAGTCACATTCCGTATTCCAGTATTATGTAACTGAGTGTGATCCAGTATTCCAGTATTATATAACTCAGTATGATCTAGTATTCCAGTATTATGTAACTCAGTGTGATCCAGTATTCCAATATCATGTAACTCAGTGTGATTCAGTATTTCATTATCATGTATTGCAGTTTATGCTTTTTGCATGTTTGGACTTGAGGCCGTAGTTTATGTTTTATGCATCTTTGGGCCTGAAGCTGCAATTTATGCTTTATGCATCTTGGACCTGAGGTCACAGTTATGTATACGTATACTTGGGCCCGAGTGCGCAGTTGTGCACATATATATAATGGGCCTAAGGCCGCAGTTTAATATTCAGATAAAAAAGTTGCTCATCATTGAGAAGAGGGAGTATTCATATCTTTACTTCCTTTATCATTTCAATTACCAGTTATCTGTTCAGTTATCAGTTATCAGTTATCAGTTATCAGTTATCAGTTCGGTTATCAGTTATCTTTTGAGTTATAAGTTCAGTTATCAGTTATCACTTCAGTTTCCGTTTCAATAATTATCATTTTAGTTATCAGCTTAGTTTCAGTTTTCGCAGTTATAATTCTTCCTTTCAGTTGATTTACATACCAGTGCAATTAAAATGTACAGACGTCCCTTTTGCCCGGGACCTGCATCTCACAATGCAGATAATGATTTCTAGGTCGACGATTCAGAGAGCTAGTATTCTCGTACCAGCTATTTGGTGATCCCCAGTTCTTTTGGGGCATTATCATTACTTTACAGTCTTTCAGTATTTACAAATAGTTAGTGTTTACTTCAATAGAGGCTTCGTAGACTAAAGTAATAGTTATACAGAGCCTCACGCTTTTTATGTTAAGCAATGTTGGCTACATATATGTTTCAGGCTTGTTTTAGTATTTCCGCACTTTGATTTATATCATCTAGACTTTCAGTATATCAGCACGTGTTAGTTTTCTTACGCATTCAGTATGTTATGATATCACATGTTGATTCAGCTAGCCAGTTGGTTCGCTCGATCATATGTAGTTAGGTATCGAATGCCGTGTTACGTCCAGGACTAGGTTCGGGGCGTGACACCGCCAAATTACAAAAACAGAAAAAGACACGGCGAAAGCAATTAACAAGGGAACGGGGTGTTAATTCTTAAAATTACCTACCGCAATAAAAATGGCATAGAAAAAAGGTCTAGAATATCAAAAAACCATAATTTTTGTTGGCAGTGGTATTAATTAAACATAATATCATAGTTTATGATGGTTCTGCCGTTGGACGTATCCTTTTGGCACTCATTGATATGTTTCCAAGGAAACGTCACTGAAACAATGAAAACGAAAAAAAGTTCGAGGGGTGTTCATATTCTTACTAAACCCTTGTAGTCTTTGTTATAAATATCCAAAACAAGTGGATATAGAGGTTTGTAGGCGGATGATAAATTTTCATAAAATATAGTACGTACATAGTTCAAGAAACTGAATTAGGTAAAGATTTTTTTTTCTTTTCTGAGTGCAATTTTAAGTTCACGATTAGAAATTTCCCAAGTCTCCTTTTAACGAAAGAAATAAAAGGCCGAGAAGGAATACAATAAAAAAACTGACCAATATTTGACCTAGAGCTAGGCGGGTATCAGATTTAATAACTACTCACTCCGTTTCAATTTATACGAACCTATTTCGTTTTTGGTCCGTGCCAAAAAGAATGATCCCTTTTCTTATTTGGAAACAATTTGTCTTTATGCAATAATTTATAGCCACACAAAATATATGTGGCTCATTTTACACCACAAGTTCAAAAGTCCTCTCTTTTCTTAAACTCTGCGCCCAGTCAAATAGGTTCACATAAATTGAAACGGAGGGAGTACATACTATTGCTAGAGAAAGAATATAATGAATAACTAACCAAATATTCATCATAGAGTTGGGAGAGAATCAGATTTTACAAATAACAACTTATTATATATTTTAGAATTTACAACAAATAGACTTTGATATTTGCAGTAAAATTGGAAGTAAATCAGATTTTCTCCTTTGAATTTAGATTTTATTTTAGTAAAGTTTATAACAACTTTTGACCCTAGAGCCCCATGTCCCTCCTATATATAGTGATATGCTTTATCAATCACCTTCATTCTCAATACAACTCAGCCTATCTGCAGAGATGATGAGCGCTACCAACACTGAAGAGGACGACGATGACGATGATGGAATCCAATTCTAGCATGAATCCTCTTCATGGATTCCTCGACATTGAATCAATGAGTCACCATGTTTGTAAGTAATTCCTCTCTTCGTATGCTTTCATTCTAATTTTTGATGTGTCGATCTGCCTTTTGCCTTTATAAAATTCACTTAAAAATAAAAAAAACATGACTTGTTAGTTATGCAGTGTGCACGTGGTTTTACTGCAACAAGTAAAGACGGACGGTGTGATTCACATGGAAACAAAACACTAACTCTTTTGTCTTCCTCTCCTCCGATGGTAGCCTTGAGCTATCTCGTCTCTTGTTGCAAGATCAACACTTTGCACGCCAGTCGTACTTATCCTTTAAAGTGCGATCAGAATTATCCATGAGGTCCATCAGCAGGTAATTAAGCAACAATGAATTGTTTGTTAGTTTTTTTTTTTTTTTTTTTTTTTTTTTTTTTTTTTTTTTTTTTTTTTTTTTTTTTTTTTTTTTTTTTTTTTTTTTTTTTTTTTTTTTTTTTTTTTTTGAGTCCATATATATATATACTCGAAATTTTGACCCTCTTTTATTCATATCTTCATCTCCGGTCTTTCACTAATTTTTGGCTGACCAATCACAAGTTTGGGCACCTGCAAAATCTTCCGGAGATGAACAAGCTTACAGCTGAATTCTGAGCCTTCTTTGGGAGGAAGAATGAAAACTTAAAAGTAATCACGGTTTCCAGTAGAAACCTTCATTTCTTGAATTGATCGCAAGGATAGAAGGATTGAGAAAAGACCCGTGAGAAGAATAACGACAGGCCAACTTTAATGTAGGAGATATGGGAAGAATTTAACAAAATAATAAGTAGACTTAGACAATCAGAAGGAATTAATTTGCATAAGAGAGGACTTTTCCTGGCCATTAGCTTCATTGTGTAAAATGTAAATTGGTATTGTAATATGAATTTCCATGTATTGTCTCGATTATTTAAAGTAAATTCCCACATTTGCAGCTTCATCTTTCATTTGATAATTTACCATCTAAAGAGCCATTTACTTACACTTTTTGTCTTTGCACCTATATTACCTATTAAATCATATATTTAAGCCGACGATCCTCCACCATACTTACAATGATAAGAAACCGAGAATGTTAAATCAAACTTAATTAGTGTTATACAAAATAATCAATGAAAGATACGATGTTAAGGCGGAGTAGAGAATTTCTCTTTTATTATTTATGTTCTTCATCACGGTTTAACGTTTAGAGCTAGTACTATTTAAAGAAGTTAAAAGACATGAGTGGAATGGAATAAAAAGATAGCTTTGCTACTGAAACAGAAGCTCACGTACAAGGATCTGAATTTTTCCTTTTAGTTTAAAACTTACTCCTATATATGTTTAACAAAAAATTATTTTTGTTATAAAGTTATCGACCCCTGTATATATGCCATGAATTAATTTTAAGGGCAATTCTAGATTTTGACAAACAAGTCGAGTCCTCTTTCTGCGTATCCAATATATAGGCAATTTGAGAGATCGAAACAACCTATATATATGCAGCACGTACTTCAGCATGAATAACCTCACCGAGAGATAACTGATATTGCTAGATTGAAGTGGCGTTGGAATCTTTGTTATGCAGCATCTTATTCCCCTTTCTCCCGAAAGGCGGCAATAGTACAATGTATCGGTTGAAGAAAGCAAACAACAGATGCGACATTCTAAACCTAGTAGAGTTGTTGTCCACAAACGGTTTATGTTATGATACTATTAGGAAGGAGCGTATCCTGTCACCCATGAGTAAAGGTCAGCTCAAACATATGTGTGGCCTAAAGCCAAAGTTTAATGCGAGGCGTAATTTTTTAAAAAATTTATTATAATTTTTTTATAATCAATTTTCTCTAATAATTCCTTTTCTATTGATAATATAGCCAACATATTTAATCTATCTTGAGATATTATTAATCTAAGGTAAAATTTTATCAATTATAATCTTGAAAACATTCTTTTCTTTGAGGCTAACTGTAATAGAAGAGCTTTACTTTTATATGAAAAGTGCTAAATATTTTTTTATCGGGGACTGTCATCAAGCTCCAGGTGCGTGAACATGTCATAATTCACTTCATTATGGCTTAGCTTTCGAGTGAACTGTGGCAAACTAACTGCTAACCCTTATCACCCAATATTCCCTCGACAAGTTGCAATCTATCTCCTATTTTTCCACCCAATTGTGCTGCTATTCTCCCTCACCCAAGGAGAACATGTGAGATAACGTATAAAGAGTAAGGACACTAACAACATGTGAGATAATGTATAAAGAGTAAAGAGTAACAACATGTAAGATAACGTATCAAGAGTGCACAGAGATATGATATGCAAATATAATATTGTGACTGAAAATATAAAGACTACAGTTAAGGCAAACATTTCAACAAAGCAAAAATAGTTCTATCATATCTCAAAAAGCTAAGAACATACCCTAGACATCATTTCTAAATTGAATAATAGCTCACATAATCAAACAAGTGGAGAAAATACGGAACAACAGGGCATGATAGCAAAACAAGACATATAATTGCATAAGATCTACCTGGATCATGAATAACCCCGTCAAACAAATCTTAGGCAAGATACTTACCTCGAACGAGCCAATTGAATACTCCAAAAACGTATACCCTCGTGAATCGACCTCCGAACGGCTCGAATCTAGTAGGATAATACATTGTGGTGTCCAATAGTACTAAAGGAAATAATATAGGAGCATTACAGCTCGATTTTTAATCAACAACACAAAGTCAACCTAGATCCGTATCTCTAACCCGACAAAAGTCCATTCCAATACGAGTCTAAATATACAAGTTTCACTCAAATCGAACTTAAAATCGGGGTTGAAATCCCAAAATAGCTCTCGGAATATCTAGCACAAAACCCCCAAGATGTCCTTTCAAATCTCACAATATATGTATAATAATCCATGGAGAAATAAGATACGACATCAAAATCAAGTAGAAACTACTTATCCTCAAAGTAGTGATAAAATTCTCCCCAAAAACCGCCTCTACCCGAGTTCCAAACTCCAAATAATTAAAAATAGACTAAACCCTCAAATTATAACTCTCCTCAGTCATTTCAGCTTCTGTAGACAAAACTATCGCTTCTACAACATAGCTTCTACGAACAAACACTTGCATCTACGAATTTACTAAAGTCTTGATCATCAGTTGTGACAACGCGATAGGTTATTTTGAGTAATAGCCCTTGTTTTCATCATCCGAGATCTCCTGCAACTTGATTTGTTGTTTCTTGGTTTGTGTGCATGGTATGTGTCACTTTTTTAGAAGCTTTTATGTGAATTTTTTAAGAAAATGAGGCTTGAGTTGACTACGATCAATATTTTGGGTAAACAATCCCGGATCAATATTTTGACAATTCTGGTAGGTTCATATTATGATTTTGGACTTGGACTATGCCCAAAATTGAATTCAGAGGTCCCTAGGATGATTTGAGTTGTTCTGCTGAAAGCTGGCAATTTGAATGTTTGATAACTCCTAGTTTTGACCGCAGGTTGACATTATCGTTATCGGGTTCATATTTTGATTTTGGGACTTGGAACAGGTCCGTTTTGTTATTTGAAACTTGTCTGTAAAATTTGGTGCAATTCGGAGTTGATTTGATAGGATTCAAACGCTTGGTTGTGATTCTAGAGGTTCTTGAGTTTTCTTTTGAAGTTCATGCGTTTTGACGTCTAATTCGGAGTTCTAGATGTTATTTTGGTATTTTGATCTCACGCCGATGTTTGGTTTGGGGACCCGCGGACCTAGGTCAGTTCCAGATGTGTTTCAAAAGAGCACATGTTTATTTTTGTGCTGATGCCTCGGGTGTCGTAATTGCGTGCACCAACAATTGTGATCTTAGTTAGGGTTTCAGGTGTCGCAACGTTGACACCAAGATCGCAATTGCAAAGTAGTACTTGAGGTGGGTAGGTTCGAATTTTCGACCACTTGGTCGCATTTGCGATGGGAGCAGACTTTGCAATTGCGAAGTCAATGTCGCATTGCTATTTCCCTTTAGGCTGACAGGCACCGCAATTGCAAGTTATTCATCACAAATGCAAATGTTTGAAATTGCGAACCCAGTGTCACAATTACGGCATCGCGCCTGAACATGAGGTCTGGAAATCGGGGTTTGGGTATCATTCTCTCATTTGATAACCCTATACTCAATACGAGGCTATTTGGAGAGGAGATTTTCACCTACAATCATTGGGTAAGTAATTTTGACCTATTTTCAATATGTTATATGATTATACATGAGATTTAACATCAAATTTATTAGAATCTAAGCAACATTTTGGTGATTTTTTTTCCGTATATTTTGAAAAATAAAAATTCGAGATTTTGGAGTCGAATTGCACTCGAATTTTGAAACAAAACACATATATAGACTCGAGGAGTTATAGGTAGTCGAGATCTAACATTGGATTCGGGTTTTGACCGTGTTCACTTTTTCCAACTTCGTTGAAGATTGAATCTTAGCACTCGTGGGTAGTTTATAAAGCTTATTTTGATTTATTTGAACTATATTTACCTAGATTTGACTCGTTTCAAGGATAGTTCTAAAGAAAAGGCCGTGGTTGAGTGTTGATTGAATTGCGGAAGAAGTAAATGTTATGTATAACATTGATTTAAGGGAATTGGGATTTGTTGAACTTTTTATTATGTGAATTATATGGGAAAATAGCGTATATGCAAGGTGACGAGTGTATATACGCCGTCAGCGGATCTAACATGCAAGACTAGGTTATTATTTCCATGTCTCTGTTATTCCATGTTATATGTTGTGATATGCTTTCATTGATGCATATTCCTACTTGATATCTACGCTCTACTTGTTAAATCGTTACTTAATTTGTATTTGTTATATTTTACTCACCTCCCACTCAATAATTTGCTTACATGTTATTTGTTCCTACTTGCCTTAGTTGTATATTCAAATTTTCACATGTTTTACCTGCTTCTATTGTCATTATATTACTTGATGCCTTCTATTTTTTTGTTTCTCTTATGTGAGACGGGAAGCTATTCTCATATTGATAAATCGAAAAGATTTAAGATTTCGAGGTGTTTGATATTTTCTTTCATATTGGTGATTCTTAAGTGTTCAGTATGTTTCATCCTCTTTTGTGTTGCTATTTCGTAAATATTGTTGTTGAGTTAGTTATGTTAATATTTTGAAATTGTTGGGGATCGAGTGCACGCTGCAATGGTACTGCAATGATATGATATGATACGAATGAATAAGGACAAAATGTGATATGATATGATACTGTGGTGGGTTTGGGTTGTGCGATGCAACCCATTACATGTATTATAAGTTGTTTGTGGCTGTATGGATTATTCTTGATCTTGTGATATGTTTTGAGATTCTGTTGTTGTGGGGCCCTTTTTGGTAGTTGACCTACAGGACCGATTATTTGACTTTACTATTTTATTTCTATTCATGTTCCTATTATTGTTATTTCGAGGTTTATTGTAAGTGTCTTGTCATAGCCTTGTCAGTATTTCGTTAAGGTTAGGCTTTGGTACTTACAGAGTACATGGGGCCAATTTTTCTCATGCTACACTTCTGTACTTCTTGTGCAAATACATGAGTTGGTGTCAGCAGGGTGTAGAAGAGATCTTTCCCGGACCAGCTATCAGCAGGAGACTTGAGATAGAGCTGCTGACATTCGATGTCCCTGAAGTCCCCTTCCATTATGTCTTTACTATTTGTTTAGTTTCGAATAATTGCATTTTATTCAGAATTTATCTGTAGTACTCCAGATGCTCATGTATTCGTGACTCCAGATTTTTGGGATATGTTTGATTATGTCATGATGTTTTAAACGTCAATACCACACAAAAGGGGGGTGATTTGTGTGGTACCTAATTTTTTCTCTAGAAAAACTTGGTTCTTCTAGGTGTACTTACTACTACTGTTTGCGAAATTAAAAGTACATAAAATAAAGAACACAGATTTTTTTACGTGAAAAACACCTGGCTCAAATGGTGAAAAAATCACGACCTACTACTCAGTAGGATTTTCCCAATCTTTCACTAAAATCACTGATCCAAAACAGTATTTACAAAATCTCTTTGTAAATCTAAGGATTTAACTCTAATTCCTGTGTAGCATATAGCCTCAACAGTTGCGACACCTTCAAGTTAGCCTATAACTTGAACACTCAAAGTACCTAGTACAAATGCTTCTATCAAACTTGAAAGGTACAACTTTAAACCACCTACTACAATTGAACTAAAATAAAAGAAAGACATAATGGAATTTGTTCTTCTATCTTGTCCAAGTAGCTTTAGGAATGCACACTCAAATCTCACATAAATTGCTTTCAAAATTGCCTTGCTCTTTTGCTCTCAATTTAGTTTTACTTCTGCATTTATGCCATCCTATAAAAGAGAACAATCACTGTTATTTAAAGGGTTAGTAATAAGAGTTTGATTGAGAGTCAATTGCTAATCTTCCAATGAAGTTGAGTCCTTGATCAAAACAAATTCCAACCCTATCCTTTATCCGGATCTGGTGTTCTCTTCTCATAAGGAGACTTTCTCTCCTTATCCCATATGCAACCTTTTCGACTAGTTCAGGGGATATTGCTACTTGATCAATGGGACTTATCTCCTTCACGTGCATCTCATATGTATAGGTTGACAAACACTGTGCTTGACCTGATGGACTTGCTCCATGACTGAGTTCATTTGTCATTCTTCAAAACTTTACCTGTTCTTGGGCCAACAAATTCCCCCTTTTTGATTATGACAAACTCCGTGCTTTCACTGATCATAGAATTGTAAGAACTCATCTTAACCATCAACACTTAACTTAGAAAATTTTACTTATCATCAAGTACCAGATTTAATTAGGTTATAAATATCACATTATTCAGAATAAAGAGTAAAGTACAATATCTCTTCCCCCTTTTGGTATCATTGAAAATTTGCATAAATAATGTGAATCCCGGATCTTAATAAGTACTCAAGGCCACTGGGCAACTGCAAGTGAAATCATTGTGCAATTATCAATAATCAACAAACAATGTTTAACTATTAGGATCAAAATCATTATAGAATAAGAGAAAAACTACAGTTGTCATTGATATAGATATGCTTCCACAAACAGACCATAAAAAGAAAGAGAAACTTTCAAAACATGAGCAAAAAAAAATATCTCTAATCTGGGTCACTAGGGGTACTAGACTGGTTCTGAAGACAAGTGCAGGAAGTCCTACGACTTGGAGGAACTATAGGGTTGATATTGGAGAAGGTTTAGCATATTCTAAATCATTCCATCTCTCTTCTCCTTTTCTTTTGCTAGCTCACTTCTAAGGCCATCTCTCTCAGTCTCCAATTCAGCCACACGAGCCTTGAGCCTATCAATTTCATCATCTTTAGTTCCACATTCCTGAACCAAAGCCCTAACCTTGCTATTGATGGGTGTCCTCAAAGATGAACCAGGTTCAACTGGGATAGAATTGACTGGATAGTCACAAGCCAGCAGAGTCTTAACACCAAAAAATTCCTTGCTTGATGCCATTTCCCATTTCTTCAAAAGCACATTCAACCTATCCAGAAATGTAGTCAGTATGAACCCATATAGAGTGGCATGAGCCTTGGAGACATTAATGACCCTGTCTAGTAATTTGACAACGAAAGCAGGCCAGTTCATCTGTATTCCTCTCTCCAAGAATTCCATAAGAACTAGGTCCATGTAATTTGCAGTGTGCCTTCTCTCTTGTTTGGGCAAGAGGAACTTGTTGACAATTCAAACTAGACATTGTGCTCAGGTCTCATTTCACTCTTGTGCACAAATTTGGCTTCAGGCATATCTTCAGCATCACAAAACCTTCTAGTGATTTCAACCGCAGTGGGAAGAGAATCCAGACATAGCCACCTTTGCCTTGTATAGTCATCATACCCTTCAGTAGGTAAGTCCAGAATCTCACCCAGTTTAAGTGTATCAAACTTCACTTTCACTCCTTTCACCAGGCTGGTGACTACTCCCTCGTTCACAACAGGATTGTCCATAAATACAATGAATTCCTGGCCAGTCTCCCATCCATTTCAAGGACCATGTCCTTCCACCCTTGTGCAGCTAGAGAATCCACCAATCTCCCCATTCCTGGTTCATCCAGGTCTTTTAACAGTCTTCCTTTCGAAAAAATTCTTCTGCCAAAGATGATAAACCTGTCTTGTTCTTTCTCAGACTCCTCTTCTTCTTCTTCTTCTCCACTCCATTCTTCATCATCCTTAGTAATTTTCACCTGCTTGCCTTTCGCTGCAGATATTGTTCTTTTGGCTAAAGAGGGTTTAGTAGGTACAGGTACAGAGGAAGACTTCTTAGAAGAAGTCTTGGATTTTTTAAGTTTGGGTGTAGGAGCCTCTACAGTTGTTCACCTTTCTTGATGGACCAGTTCCATCTCCTCTTCTTCTGCTGCCTCAGAGCTTTCTACAACCTTTGCTTTTCCTTTATCCTTCCTCTTCTTCTTGCTTTCTTCCAGAGCTTTCTGTAACTTTGCTTCACTTTGTTTGACCTTGCTTCTAGTAGCTCTTCCCTTAGGCACTAAAGGGACAATAGGTTTTGGGGATGAAGTTTTGCTTTTCTTGGTTGGCTTGGAGGCAGTTGGAGCCTTTTGTGAAGAAGCTTTGTGCTTCATTGGATGATAGCTCGCCCCAACCTTTTTCATAAGGTCAGCCAGGGTTTCCTCAGCAGAAGAACCAGGTTCGTCTTGTTGCTTACTTAGATGAACAAGCCCTTCAGCCGCCACACCAGAACCACTTCCCCCTGACTTGATGCCACTTTCTTCATCACCTCCACAGATAGCAAGAACATTTTCCTTCTCATTTCCCCTCTCATTACCACTTGTTCTCTCTGTCTCTCTCTTTCCTTTCTTTTTATCTCCGCTCCTACTTGATTCAGCCTCCTTTACATTTTTAAAAGGACCAACTAGAACAAACCTATTTTCTATGATTTCAACCACACAAGAAAATACCACATAAGAACTTACCTCACCATGGGTTTCTTGAATTTTCTGAGTGTCAGAAGACCCATGTTCTTCACCTTCACTGGCATAAATAAAAGCTTCAGTCTCAGAGCTGGAGTCAAATCTCTCATTTAGAACTTTCCTCAGGACTCCAGATGCTACAGTTTTTCTAGCCAACATTTTCTGCCTATGAAACCTAGGTTTTCGGGATTCACTAGGTGGAGTAGATGAGGATGTATTAGAGGGGGATGCTGGTGAGGAGTGCCAGGATTATCTTAGGGGTTAGACATGGTTGATTGTTTCTTGAGAGTATTTGAAAATTTTAGAGAAGAAGGACGATCAGATCTGGAGAAGTAGTTTTTGACGGTTTAAGAATGAAGAAGAAAATAAGAGATATGGTGTGTATTTAAAGGCAATTATACATTTACTCAGAAACGACAGCTTTTCAGAGATCAAAGAGAAGTCTAATCATCCTGTAATTCCAGTCCTTGAATGATTTATTTGGCTTCCCTAGACTTAGGCAAAAATCACAGTTTTAGAGTTCTAAAAGGACGAAACTGGTTCAATGCCTCAACAGATACAATTTTCTAGGAATTTAGCAAGTATAGGACTTCTGCTCATGATTGAATTGTTAATTTTTCTAATTATGCAAAGTATTGAAAACATACATGAACTTTCATATGATCTTATACTGATGAACCAGGTTCTTCATATAAAACTCTCTTGAACATGCTTCAAATGCCATAATAGAAAAATTTTTGTAAGAGATCAGTGAATCATATGTACACATGTCACAGGAGTATAATAATTAAAGTATGAAACTGAGTATGAATTAATCTAGATATTTACACAAAGTTAGAACTCCTAACCAAAAAAAAAATCATTTATTTTCATTGTGCATTCTGAGCTGGACCTATTAGGTGATCTTAATCATCCCTAATTCCAACTTGTTCCTCTCAAAGTTTTCTCTACTCAGTGCTTTAGTAAAAATGTCAGCAATTTGCTTATTAGTAGCACAAAATTCTATGCAGATCAGTCCTTTCTCATAGTTATCTCTTAAGAAGTGGTGTCTAACATCTATGTGCTTAGTCCTCTTATGATGAACATGGTTCTTTTCATACTTATAGCCCATAGTTAAATAGAGGAAAGAGAGAAGAGCAGGCCAATTTCCTTTACTTTATTATTAAACTTAAACAAAGAATTTTTTGACTTTGAATGCCGAAACCTTGAAAGCAAGGAAGGGCCAAGTGTTATCACAGAATGTTGGAATACAACCAACTTCAATACTAAAATCTACCAACTGTTGTTTAATCCATAGTAATTGAGCACAACAAGATGCAAGAACAACATACTCAGCTTCAGCAGTAGATAAGGCCACTGAGTTTTGCTTTTTGGTAGCCCATGACACAAGACATGAACCAAGGAAGTGTGCCATACCTAAGGTGCTCTTCCTATCTACTTGAAAACCTGCATAATCAGCATCAGCATATTGAACTAGATTAAAATTGCTACCTTTGGGATACCAAAGACACAAATCAGTAGTGCCTTTTAAGTATCTTAGTATCCTTTTGATAACAGTTAGGTGAGATTCTTTAGGATTTGCCTGAAAGCGAGCACAAAGCCCTACACTGAAAACAATGTCAGGTCTGCTAGCAGTAAGATACAGAAGTGAACCAATCATACCCCTATAGAATTTTGATCAACTGATGAACCAGGTTCATCAACATCTCATTTAGTAGCAGTTGCAATGGGTGAGTCGATTTCTTTGGATTCTAGCATTTTCCATTTTAAACTTTTTGATTAGCTTATTTGTATACTTCTGCCGATAGATCATGGTTCCACCAGGACTTTGTTTGATTTGTAAGCCTAAGACGAAGTTAAGCTCACCCATCATGCTCATTTCAAACTCACTCCCCATTAATTTTGCAAAGTCCTTACTTAACTTATCAGTGGTGGCCTAAAAGATTATGTCATTGACATATATTTGTACAAGAAGGAGATCCTTACCTTTTTCCCTTAAGAATAAGGTACTATCAATTTTACCTCTTTTGTAACCATGTTCCAGCAGGAATTTGGACAATCTTTCATACCATGCTCTTGGTGCTTGCTTGAGCCCATAGAGAGTCTTATCTAACTTGTACACATTCTCAGGACATTCCTTGCTCTAAAACCCTGGAGGTTGTTTTACAAAAACTTCTTCTTTCAGGTACCCATTCAAGAAGGAACTTTTGATATCCATTTGATGAAGAGTGAATTCCATGTGTGCTGGAAAGGCTATGAGGAGTTTGATTGCCTCTAGTCTTGCAACTGGAGCAAAAGTCTCATCATAGTCTATGCGCTCCTCTTGGCTGTAACCTTGAACCACCAGCCTTGCATTGTTTCTTGTAACTGTTCCATCTTCATCAAGTTTGTTTCTGAAGACATACTTTGTACCAATGACTGATCTGTCCTTTGGTCTTGGAACTAGATGCCAAACTTGACTTCTCTCAAATTGGTTGAGTTCATCTTGCATAGCAATCGCCCAGTTTGCATCCTGCAAAGCCTCAACAATATTTTTAGGTTCAATAAGAGACAAAAAGGCATAAAAAGCACACAAATTCTTTAATTGTGATCTAGTTTTATCTCCAGATGTTGGATCAGTGATAATGTTCTCAATGGGATAAGAACTTTGATACTTGTGAGGTTTCACAACCAACTGGTTTCTTCTAGATGTTTCTCCTATGTTCTATTACTAAGGAACATGGTCATAAATAGGTTCCTTTAAGGGATTTATTTCAATTCCTCTTTGATTAGTTCCCCTTGTCAGGTTGCCCTAAATGGAAGAACCTGTTCCATCACCTGTTCCTTTTGTTGGTTCCACTTTGACCTGCGCTGAGGCTTCAGTCAAATCCTTTACTAATCCAATAGCTTCATCTTCATGTTCCTGTCTCTTAGAAAGAATGTTAGTTTCATCAAATACTACATGCAGACTTTCTTCTATACACAAAGTTCTTTTGTTAAACACTTTATATGTTTTGCTATTTGAAGAATATCCCAAGAATACTCCCTCATCACTTCTGAGATCAAACTTACCTAGGGAGTCTTTTCCATTATAGTGCACATAGAACTTATGACCAAATGCCCTAAGATGTGATATATTTGGTTTTCTCCCTTTAAGTAACTCATAGGGAGTCTTGTCTACAAGAGGTCTAGTCATGCATCTATTGATTATGTAACATGCAGTGTTTACAGCCTTTACCCAGAAGCTATGAGGCAGTTTACTAAAAAGTAGCATTGTCCTAGCCATGTCCTCAAGGGTCCTGTTCTTTCTTTCAACTACTGCATTTTGCTGAGGGGTCCTAGGGGTAGAGAAGTTATGATCTATACCATTTTCAGCACAGTATTCAGCAAACTTTGCATTTTCAAATTCAATTCCATGATTAGATCAAATGGATGAAAGTTGATTACCTAATTGTTTCTGAGTTTTTCTATCAAATGTAGTAAACATGTCCAATACTTCATCTCTAGAGGTTAGAAATGGAACCCAGGTAAATCTAGAATAATCATCAACAGGCACCATTATATATTTCTTTCCACCTCAGCTCATGGTTCTCATTGGACCACAAAGATCCATATGAACCAGTTCCAACAACTTGGACGTGCGTACCATTTTCTTGGTTTTGTAGGATGATCTTACCTGCTTCTCCCTTGCATATGCCTCAGAAACTTTGTCCTTAAACTTGATGTTGGGTAACCCTATCACCAAGTCCTTGGAGACTAATTTGTTTAGCTAATTCAAACTGGCATGACCAAGTCCTTTGTGCCACAGGAGGGGATCATTAACCAACACACTTAGGAAAGTGAGTTCATTTTTCTGACAGAGTGGACAAATCTACAATATAAATATTGTTAACTCTCTTTCCCTGCAACACAATCTTGTCAGTGGTAAGGTTAATCACAAAGGATTTGGCAGAGGTGAAAGCTACAAGGTCACCTCGGTCATACAGTTGTGACACACTTATTTGGCTATATTTCAAGCCATCTATCAAGTAGACATTCTCTATGGAATGAGAGTCTACTTACCTACCTTTCCAACCCCAGTGATCTCACCTTTCTTTCCATTACCAAAGGAGACATTTCCTCTTTTTAAGTCCTCAAGTGAAAGGAACTGGTCCTTGTTCCCAGTCTTATGTTTTGAGCAGCCACGATCCATATACCATATTTGGATCCTCCCTTTCACTTGGACTTGTAAAAATAATTCAGGGGTTAGTCTTAGGAACCCAAACTAGTTTGGGTCCCTTTCTATGGGCAAAGGGATAAATCAGATTTCTTCTAGCCCGCCCAGGTAGCTTGTTCTTTTCTTGAACAAAATTTTTGTTCTTTTGACTGGCCTTTTCTTTTGCATTGCATTCATTTTTGTAATGATCAGTCTTTCCATAGTGGGTGTAGATATTATTCTCAGGAAGTGTGAGGTACTAGCTTTTAGGGTCCCATTTTGGTGCTTGAGTCCCATAGCCAAATCCTCTTTTATTGCTGTAGTGATGCTCTTGCAACCAAGAAAGTGCATCAGAAGCCTTGTTTCATTTGCAAGTTCTGTCTAGTTCATGTTTCACCTTTCCTAGATCTTCTCTTAAGACTTTAATCAATTCATCATTCGTTTTTCCTAAGTTTTCCTCTAGTGTGAGATAGGTGAGATCAGCTTTCTTCTTTCCTGTTCCTAGTTTCAGTTTTAGATTTTTAGACCTAAGTTCTAGGACACTAGTGTCAAGTTCAAGAACCTGGTTCTTCAACTTGGCATTTTTTCAATCACTCTCATTAGCCCTAGACTCTAGACTTTTGCATTTTGCTTTTTGGATCACACATTCCCTAGACAGATCTTCCTTTTCATTGTTGATTATTTCAGACTCATCAATAAAGTCTAGTAACAACTCAGATAACCTTTCTTTAGATAGAAATTTAATCTTGTCTTTGAGATGAAAAATACTTACCGCTTGTTCATCATGTGATTCTCCAATAGCCATAAGAGCATGTTCTTCTTCAGCTTCACTTTCTGAGTCCTCATCTGATGTTTCTCCCCAGTCAGCAACCATAGACTTTTTGTTGATCCTTTGTTCCTTTTTGGTTGAACCTGTTCCTTCTTCTTGTTCCTTCATTCAGCCCTTTCTTTCTTCCACTCAATTTCCCATTGAGAGCAGTTCTTGATCATATGATCAGTCTTACCACACTTGTAGCAACCTTCATTGGTCTTATTCTTAGGAGCCTTTGGCTTGTTGAAGGTTGTACTTCTTGAAGAACCCTTTCCTCTCATCAGGTACTTTTTGAAATCTCTAGTAATCATAGCCATCTCATCATCCTTCAGATCTGAACCTTCAGCAATTCTGAGAGCTAGGCTTCTATCCTTCTTGGTTGTATCAATCTTCACAGTTTGCCTTCTCAGTTCATAAGCAGTAAGCTTTCCAATCAGTTCTTCCAGCTTGAGGATAGCAATATTGTTAGATTCTTGAATAACAATGATTTTGCTTTCCCATGAAACTGGTAGAACCCTAGTCAAGATTTTCTCAATATTGTCTTCTTCAAGGATAATTTTTCTAAGAGATTTAAGTTCATTTGTCAGTGTAGTGAACCTAGTATACATCTCTTGGATAGTTTCTCCTTCCTTCATAGTAAAATTCTCATATTGAGAATATAGCAGTGTTCCTCTAGACCTTTTCACTTGACGTGTTGCTTCATGAGCCACTTCCAGGGTGTCCCAGATTTCCTTAGCAGTGGTATAGGTTTGTACTCATCTGGACCTAGTCCACACACAAGCCATTTTTTGGCCTTAGCATTTTTCTCCCACTTCTTCAGGTCTTCAGCAGTGCAGTCAGCTCTTGTCTTTTGCACATCCTCTCATTCAGCATTCTTCTTTGTAGTTGCTAGAGGACCATAAGTTACTATGCCATAGAGTTCATAGTCTTCTCCTATGATGTGATCCCTCATCCTGTTCTTCCACCAACAATACTATTTTCCATTGAAGAGTGGAGACCTAGCAGTGGATTTCCCTTCCCAGTTCCCAGGTGGTACACTCATGTTGATCTTTTCCTAAGGTATTAGCCTCTTCAAGGATAACCTTCTCTGATACCAATTGATGTTAGCCTCTTCAAGGATTACATAACGTAACATTTAAAATCATTAATTGCCCATAATTGCCTTGTTATGACAAAAGTAAAGTCTATATTCCCCAAAATGGCTATAAAAGGGAAAGTCACAAACAATCGTAGACACAAGTTGCTATTGGAATATACTTTAATTTACTTGCTTTCTGATAATATCATTCTCAAGTCTCTTTCTTTACATACTTTTTCGATTATCAGTAACCCGATTCTTCTAAATTTTAGCTTTGGCAAAAAATCTATTTTTTGGTTAAACAATGATGAGGGCTACCAAAACTGAAGAGGACGACGATGACAATGATGGAATTCAATTCTAGCATGAATCCTCTTCATGTATTCTTCGACATTGAATCAATGAGTCACCATGTTTGTAAGTTCCTCTCTTCGTTTATGCTTTCATTCTAATCTTTGATGTGTCGATCTGCTTTTTTCCTATATAAAATTCACATAAAAAAATAAAAGACGTGGAGTCTAATTAGTTATATGTAATGTCTTGTTATTTTGCAGTCTGCATGTTTTTTGGTTTAACTGCAACAAGAAAAAAGTCTGATTGGCATGGAAAGGGGACAGCAACTCCTTTGTATTCCTTTCCTCCGATGGTAGACTTGAGTATTCTCCTCTCTTGATGATAGTTTTGACCCATTGCATATCGATCGTATTTATCCTTTAAAGTACGATCGGAATTATCTAAGAGGTTTTTATCAACAGGTAACTAAGCAACAATGAATTGTTTGTTGGTTATTTCTTGAGTCCATATCAACTCTAAAATGTGACCCTCTTTTATTCATGTCTTCATCTCAGGTCTTCCACACAAGTTTAGGTACCTGCAAAATGTCCCAGAGGTGAACAAGTTTACAGCTGAATCTCGAACCTTCTTTGGAAGGAAGCATGAATACTTTAAAGTAATCAAGGTTTCCAATCGCAACCTTCATTTCTTGCGAACCGTGAGAGGAATAACATCGACAGACCAACTTTAATATGAGAGATATGGGAAGAGTTTAATAAAATAATAAGTAGATGCCATGCATAATGAATTAGACTTAGACAATCAGAAGGAATTAATTTGTATAAGAGAGGACTTTTTACTGGCCATTAGCTTCATTGTGTAAAATGTAAACTGGTATTGTAATATGAATTTTTATTTATTGTCTCGATTATTTAAAATAAATTCCCACATTTGCAGCTTCATCCTTTCATTTGATAGTTTACCATCTAAAGAGCCATTTACTTTAGACTTTTTGTGTTTGCACCTATAATACCTATTAAATCATATATTTAAGCCGACGATCCTCCATCATACTAACAATGAAAAGTTTGAAATTACACGTATATATATATGTTTAACAAAATATTATTTTTGCTATAAATTTATCGAGCCTTGTATATATGCCATGAGATCATGGGGAAATTTTGATCTGATGTTTGGGAGTTGGAGGGGGAAATTTGGGACATCCTTGCTCACAAAGTTTGCATTGTATAATAGCAATCAGTGCTGCCCGTGATATTAAACAGCAATAGCAAGGTCTGCCAATTTTACAGTGACCAATATCTGACATAAAGTTTTCTCCTCTTTGGTAGCTTTCAGTTTTCTGTCAAATTCTCCGACATAAAGTTTGTTGCCTTCTATGTTTCCCCAACCTGTTTGAAGAGAAAATGGAATAAAAGGACTTTAAGTGCCAACAAAGTATGAGCAATTTAACATCGCACAAGATAAAAAATAATTCATTATGAAAGAGAGAAGAATATTTGACTAATTAGGTAATTAAAACAACAACAAAAAAGGTACATGTCACAGTTAATTAAAACAACTTGTGAGATATAAACTACCTATATATATATGCAGTACTTCGGCATGAATAGTATGTGAGGTATAAGTAAATAACCTCACGAAACCTCTTCATGCAACAAGAGTCTCTATATTAATTACATCCTTGAAAACTGGATTTGCTGATATAGAGTTTGAGTAGTTGCAAATTTCAGTTAGAGGGAATTAGAAATCTAGTTCTCGGAAGTCTTTCTTTAATTACTCAGTTAGAGGCTAAATATATATTATGGGGGACTAGCATCAAGTTTAAGGTGAGTGATCATGTCATAATTCACTTAATTAATTATGGCTTAGCTTTTGAGTGAAGTGTGGCAAGCTAACTGCTAACCCCTTATCCATCGACAAGTTGCAATCCATCTCCTGTTATTCCCACCCAATTTTGCTGCTATTCTCCCTCACCCAAGGAGAACAAATTCACTATCCAGGTTATTCGCGCGGGTCAAGTTGGGCGGGCTCATCTGTTGATTCAATCTGTGGACTCATAATCTAGACGTAATAGTTCATATGTATCTAATGCTTTCGATGCGAAAAAAAATTTATTTATAAAAACTTACTTAAATTACAAAAAATAATTTTAGAAATATAATGAGTTCAATGTTAAGAACCTTAAAGGTAGAAACCATAAAGTTTATATTATGGATTCGCCTCTAATGAGGGGTATCATTAAAGATTTGATTTGTTGCCTAGCAACAACAACAACAACAACCCAGAAATTTGATTTCAAAAACTATTTGTGGAACCTCCTAGAACAATCTAGAAAATTCCAGCATTAGGGGTCCTTGGGTTGTTTCAAATGTCATTTTAATTCTGAATTTAGTCTTAAGCTTAAGGGCACTTAGGACTTAATTTAAATAATATAAAATCTAATAGCAAATTAATCTTAAATAAGACTGAGTTTAAACAATCTAAACACATCCAAATAGAAACCATAATGAATATACAAAGGAACCCTAGAAATTAACCTAGTTAATTTATAAATCAAAACAAATTAATCAACTAAATTACCATTTGGAAATTTGACTGAAACTAAGCTGATCATAGAATACCAGAGAGGAACACATACAAAAGTAAAACAGAACAGTCAACATATAGGAACCTAAAAGTTAAACCTAATTAACCTAACTTTAGGCAGTCGAAATTAAACTTCGAACAACTATGAAATTCATCATACTTTTAACTGATATGAACAAACATGCAAAAATGAAAAACAGTAACAGACCTAGTTGCTTGTGGTTTAACTAAGAAAAAAAGGCTAATAGAACATGAAAAAAGGGCAAGAGACAGAGAAAAATAAAAAAAAATGAAGAACAAGAGAAAAGGAAGAAAACGCTAACTCAGGTTCGTATTTGGACTAGCCAGATAATTGAACAGTTTTAAAAGGGGAAAACGTGAACTTATACAACCATTAATCGACTGTTCTTAACAAGAACAATCGACTAATGGACGTTTTGGGTTCACATGACCCAACACTGACCAAGAATAGAAGAAAGGAAAATAGGGTTTTTGGGGAGATTTTAGATTTAAAATTAGAGAAGTTGTGGACTGATTCGAAGGAAGATGTGGTAGTATTTGGAAAAAGGGAGTGAAGACGGTTAAGGGGTGTTAATTTGGTGGAGTTTGGAGGTATTTCGCCACCGTACGACAATTTTCTGGCAGCCGAGAGAGGCGGAGCCCGCGAGGGGTGAGAGGACGGCTTGGGTTTCTCAGACTTGAGGGTGAGATATGAAATGAGACGGGTCTATGAGGGATGGGTCTCAGTTCAGACAGTTATAGGTAAATGAACGACCATTTCCAGCTGTTGGATTCGTGATGATCAGCGGCTGGGATTAGGAAGGGCGAAATAATGTCGTTTGGTAAGAGGAGAGTTTGACCGGATATTTATGGGAGACGGGCTAGGGCGGAATAGGGTAAAATCGAATTTGGGCCACCAATTTTGTTCTTTGGGTGGCCCAATAAATCAAAGACCCAATTGTTTACTCATTTCCTTTTCTTTGTTTTCTTTTCTTTTCTTTAATTAAAAAAACCTAAGTTAAATCCTAAATTAATATTACCTATAAAATCAAACTAAATATCTATTTATAATAATTATAAAATTAGTAAATCCTAAAATAATGAAGAGGAAAATACTAATCTAATATTAAAAGCTAAAATGTAAACATGAACAATATTTTGTTTTTGTGATTTTTATTTTAATAAAGCAATTAATTAACCAACTAATCCTAAAATATGAACATAAAATCTAATATGCAATTCATGATATTTTTTTGACATTTTTAGGGCATTTTTAATGATTTTAACAAAATTAAACGTGCACAAAAAATGCAAACAATTAATAAAAATACTACAAAGATCCTAAAAATTAATAAACAATTTGGAAAAAATCTATTTCTTCAACTTTGTAGGAGTATTTTAGTAGGACAAAAATCACATGCTCACAGTTATTATATGCAAATTCGAGAAGAGGTAGATGTTCATCCCAACATCTTTTAATCCAACACACATGCTCGTAATATATCCTCGCGCATCTGAATTGTACGCTTGGCTTGTCCATCAGTCTGTGGATAAAAAGTTGGGCTGAGATTCACCTGAGTCCCTAGACCTCTCTAAAATGACCTCCAGAAATGTGTTGTAAACTAGGACCCACAGCCCGTTATAATAGATATTGGTATCTCCTTAATATAACTTCGCATAATCTTCGATTGTATATGTAGATCTGACCGATAGAAAATGGGGTGATTTCATGAGCCTGGAAATATCACCCATATAGAATCAAACTTACGATGAGAACAAGTCAAACCCATGAGAAAGTCTATGTTTATCGCCTCTCATTTCCACTTTGAGATCTCTAGATTCTGCATTAGCCCTCTGGGGTTCTGGAGCTCCACCTTCACTTGCTGGCAACTAGGACATTGGGCGACAAACTTAGCAATGTTCTTCTTCATATTGTTCCACCAGTGCACATCCTTAATGTCATGATATATCTTCGTCGACCCAGGATGGATGGAGTACCATGAATAATGTGCCTCTGACATAATCCTATCTCGTAGCCTTGCTGCATCTGGAGCATACAGACGACCCATGTATCTGAGAACCATCTCCATTAAGCTCTAACAACGGCTTCTTCTATTGTGGAACTCGCTCTCTCAACTCAACCAACTCTGGGTCCTCGTACTTCCTTTCCTTGACTTTACCTATGAGAGATGATTTTGCAATGTTTTGGAGTACAACTCCACCATTGTCAGAATCTACTAACCAAAACCCCAAACAAGCCAATTGATGAATCTCTCTAGCTAATTGTCTTTTCTCAGCCTCTACTTGTGCTAAGTTACCCATAGATTGGTGACTTAAGGTATCTGCTATAACATTAGCTTTGCCTGGATGGTAGAGAATGTTAACATCGTAATCTTTCAATAACTCTAGCCATCACCTCTGTCGTAAATTCAACTCTTTTTTCTTGAAGATATATTGCAGGATTTGATGATTTGTAAATACATCAACATGAACACCATATAAATAATTCTGCCATATCTTAAGTGCATGGACAACCGCATCTAACTCGAGGTCATCAGTGGGATAATTCCTTTCGTGCTTTCTCAACTACCTTGAAGCATACGCAATTACCTTCCCATGTTGCATTAGGACACATCCTAACCCGACACCTAAGGCATCACAATACACGACATAACCCTCTAGACCCTCTCGAAGTGTTAAAACTGGTTGAGATCAACCTGTTCTTAAGCTCTTGGAAACTCCGCTCGCAAGCCTCTATCCACTGAAACATAGCTACTTTATCAGTCAACTTCATCAATGATGTCGAGAGGGAAGAAAAACCCTCTATAAACCTCCAGTAGTGTCTTGCTATGCCTAGAAAGCAATGAACCTCTGTCAGAGTGGTAGGTCTAGACTAGGATTTCACAGCCACAATCTTCTGAGTGTCAACCTTTATACCTTCTCGAATACAATACACCTCAAGACCGGAACTCATATTTATGAAACTTAGCATACAACTTACAATCACAGAGGATTTGGAGTACCGCTCGAAGGTGGTCTGCATGATCCTCTTCTGTATGTGAATAAACCAGAATACCATCAATAAATACTATCACCAACAGATCTAAAAATGGGCAGAATAGGCCATTCATCAAGTTCATAAATACGACGGGTGCATTTGTCAACCCGAAGGACATGACAAGGAACTCGAAGTGGCCATATCGGGTCCTGAAGGTTGTCTTCGGAATCTTTCTCCCGAACTTCGACCTGGTGGTACCTCGACCTCAAATCTATCTTTGAAAAGATTCTAGCCCCCAGGTACTGTTCAAACAAGTCATTTATCCTTGAAAGTGGATACTTATTCTTAATAGTTATTTTGTCCAGCTGCCTATAATCGATACACATCCTCAACGACCCGTCTTTCTTCCATACAAACAGGACAGGTGCACCGAAAGTGAGGCATTGGGCCTGATGAAACCTTTCTCCAGCAAATCTTTTAGCTGCTCCTTCAACTCCTTCAATTCGGCAGGTGCCACTCTATAGGGAGGGATGGATATTTGTTGAGTTCTCGGAAGCAAATCAATGCTTAAATCAATCTCTCGCTCTGGAGGAATACCTGGAAGCTCATCCGGAAACACATCTGCGTACTTTTGGACTACTAGAATAGACTGAAGTGTAGATATCTCAGCAGCTGCATCTCTAACTCGTACAATATGATAAATTCACCCTTTTGCGATTATTTTCCTCGACTTTAGATAGGAAATAAACCTACCACTAGTATCACTATATTACCTACCCGTTCAAGGACTTGCTTACCCCGAAAATGAAATATGGTTGCGTTTGCTCGGCAATCAACTATGGTATAGCAAGATGCCAACCAGTCCATACTCATAATAACATCAAAATCCATTATCTCTAGATCAAATGGGTCAGCTGAGGTCTGACGACTACAAACTGTCATCGTACGACCTCGATAAACCCATCTAGTTCTTCGACCCATGTAGATACTGCAAAAGGATTTCTTAGTATTTCAGGCACTATACCAAACTTCCACACGACAAATGGGGTAATATACGATAAAGTAAATCCTGGATCTATTAAGCCATAAGCATCGTGAGAGCAAATGGTCAATATACCTGTCACAATGTCTGGTAAAGACTCATGGTCTTGTCCACCCGCTAAAGCATAGACACGGTTCTAGTTACCACCTGAACTGGAACCTTTACCTCTACCTCGACCTTTACCAGCCGAAGACTGAGACTCGCACCCTGAAGGGTGCACGGACATAGATGATCCTGTTGTTGAACTCGCTGGTTGTGACATACCCCCAAAATCTCTGTTTGGGCAATCTCGCGTCATATACCCTAGATGCCCGCATGTATAAAAAGCATCGGAACCTGCTCGGTATTCTCCCAAGTGTCCTCTACCATAAATGTCACACTGCAGCAGAAATGACCTTGTCTGCCCTGAACCTTGTTATCACTGCAAACTCGACGCTCTTGAGCTCTCACTTGGTCCTGACTGAGTATAGCGGTCATACGAGTAACCCTGTAAATGAGGTGGTGGAGGCCTAGGTGGTTGTCCAAAGTACTGGGGCCTATAACTGCCCTAAGACTACTTCTAAGAGCTGGCAAATCTCATCCTCCTACACTGCCTTGCTTAGTCCTCTCTGTACCCTGATGTCGACGCCTACCCCTTTCTATATTATAGGCGAACGCCTGAATTCGAAGATATCCATACTATCTTGCAATGCAGCAGTGGCACATGCCTCGGTCAACTCTAGGGCCAACCCTACTGATCATGTTCAAATTTGTCTATTAAAAGACTAAGCGGGCGTTGCAAATATAATCCGAGGGATTATGCCCAGAGTTGAATCCCACAGGAATTAACGCATCAACTGTTATTGTTAGATCACTAAATTCTCAATAATAAACTTTTTCAAATTTTATGAATAATAGTTGGCAGTTTTTTTATACTGCTATAGATAAACAAGAATAATAAACTAAGAATTAAATAACAAGCAGTTGTAAACAATTGAAGTAAAGGTCTAAGGTTATGGTTTCCCCCATTGTTGATTTTCTTAGTTATATGTTTCTTATAGCTTTGCCTTAGTTGCCTCTATCAATTATGAACTCTCCATCTATCATAACTCTCTCTCAAGTAATTATGATAATTTACTAGACGCACTCTCTCAAGCGACGCTAGCTGGATTCGCATTACAATTCACTTAGATTGCACCCGAGGTATCATTTTCTCTATTCCAACCTCTAAACCCTCGGTTATGACTCTCGCCTATACTCTGGGAGTGATGTTGTTCAATCAATTACCTAAATATGCACTCTCTCTCAAGTAGATAATAAATAGGAATGACTAATTGAGGATACTTTCAACTAACCAAAATCAAAACGTAGTTGAACAAATAGAGATTAACAACCAACTCAAAACTATATTAATATAACAACAAGTTCATCCACAACGGGTTCAACCAAAATCTTAGATTAAAAGAGTTAGCTACTCATAACAATGATAAAACTACAAAAAAATTCATGAACAATGGTAAAAAATCACCATAGAAGGAGATATGGATTGATGCCCAATTGCTTCCTCTCCTTGTGCTCCTCTCCAACTCTCCAAAGCTGCACTCTCTTGTTGTGGGCGAGCTAAACTCTTTTTAGGTTGAGGGGATTGGTCTTGAACTTCCAAAAGTACCCTTCAGATATGTTTTCCGTCTGGACTAGCGCGGTCGCGCTACTGGACGCGCTAGTAACCGCGCTAGTGCCCTAACATTCTTCCTTGGCCGCGCTAGATTAGCGCGATCGTGCTATTGACGTGCACTTTTCACCCTGTTACGTTTAGTATTTGGAAAAAAATAAAACATGAAAGTTGTAGCCCTTTGCGTTATCTGTCCAACCATATATTGTAGAGCCCAAATAGAGTTTTGAGAAAAAAGTTATATCTATTTTACTAGACAGTATGCAATATGTCTCCTTTAGTCTTTGTTCGTTCTTAATTATCAAATTTGATCCCCGAACCCGATCCCGGCTTAATTTCTTGAGCTTTTACTCAGATTTCAACTCTTAAAATTGCTTAATTTCATTCTATAACGTCTATATAGCTTGGAATCACTCCTACAAGACATAAAATACACAATTAGTGCAAAACACTAGCGATTAAAGCTCAAACTCAATTAACGTACAGTAAACTCGAGTGTAATAAGAGACGCAAATACGTAATTATAGCCTATCATCACCTGCTGTAAACCTGTGGATCCTGTCCTGCATAATAGCAACTACAGATGGAGCATATTTGGTCAATGAGTCAAAACGGAGACTATACTCTCGAACACTCATATTTCCCTTCTTGAGGGCTAGAAACTTATCGACTCGAGCCTGTCAGTTCTCCTGCGATAAGTACTAGTCAAGGAAGGGATTTGAAAAAGTTTTCCAAATAGCTGGACATGCATCATGTCCCTTGGACCTCTCCCATCCCTCGTACCAAAGGATGGCTATATCTTGGAGTCAAAAAGCTGCTAGCGCAATTGCATCTTTCTCCCTGGCATGCATAACCCGAAAGATCCTATGAACCTGATGTATAAAATCTGCGGGTCCTCCCTCTGATGAACATAAGCAAGTTATGATTTCACTCAGGGTAGCTATTTATTTTCACTAGATTAAAATGGATCAACATAACCTTTCAATATTTTTTATTTATACGTACATTTGTTTATGATATTATTCACTAATAACTAATCTCAAGTAAGCATTCATTTTCTATTTTAATGTATTTCTTCATTTCAATAGGCGTATTTTGAGTATAATCACGTGTTCAAAAGGTCGAGTTCTTAGCTTAAACGGCTAAATAAAATATCCTGGTAAGTTCAAGGAGTCATCAACGATTTGAACTTTGCACCTATGCTAGAGAGAGAATAATTTTATTTGCTTATGTTAGATATATAACAGGCCGGTGTACCACTGCGCTTCCAACTCATTTACTATATTCACCCATGATTGTGAGTTAGAGTTATGCATGGGATCGAGCCGAATTCGAGCAAGCCCAACTTAGCTGAGCGCAACGAGCTTTTTACAACACCGAGCCGAGCTCAATCGAGCTTTGTTAGGAGTCGTTTGGTTGAAATATGAGTTATACCGGTATAAGTTATAATGGGATAAGTTATGCTGGGATTAATTGTGCTGGGATTGTTGTTTATTCATTGTTTGGTATGTTGTATTAAGAATGACAATTGAATAATTTATAAGAGGAAGATATAAGTTATACCGGTGCTAATTACCCCACCATCTGTGAGGTATAAGTTATCCCGGTGTTAAAATTAATACCGGGATAACTTATATCTGATTTGCTAACCAAACAGAGTATTAAGGTGGTATTAATTCTTATACCACCCTTATACCTCATACCAAACGACCCCTTAAAGTATAATCGAGCTCGAGACGATCCCATGTTGGCTCTTATATGTTTAGTTCTGCATAGTCCTACGCTAAAAAAAAAAAAAGGTAAATGCATAATAAGATGGTTGATTACTGAAGTACAAGCAATACTAGATTATATCCAAGAGTTCTTAAAATTCCATTCAGGGTAACTAATTTTTTTCAATAGATTATAAACGACCAACGTAACCTTTCAATAATTTTTATCTTTTATTTATATGTACATTTGTATAAGATATTATCCACTAATAACTAAGCTCAAGTAAACATTCATATTCTTTTCAATGTACATTTGTACATTTCAATTGGCATATTTAGAGTATAATCACGTGTTCAATAGGTTGAGTATTTTGTTTAAGTGGGTAAATGAAATATTCTCATAAGTTGGAGGGGCTGTCAATGATTTGAACTTTGCACCTCTGCTGGAGAGAGGATAATTTTATTTGTTTATATTAGATATATAACAGGCAGTGGGTACCATACATTCTTAACTCAATTACTATATTCTCACATGGCTGTGAGTTAGAGTTAGGCCTGATACCGATCTCGGGCCGGTCTTGCTCATGATCAATGGCTCTCTTAGATCTGTCATCGGACATGATAGGGTAAACATATCCAAAAGGGGTCCCGAGCTGATCGTCATCGACCCTGATATTCGACTAATACCTGTTATGGACATCGGCCCAGAATACCTCCGGGTATTCCACCAAAATTTGTTTCAACTGTTGAGAAGCCAAGGAACTTTGGGGGTTAAGCCCCTGATTGAATGCCTGAACGGCCGAATCATCTGTGACCGGTCACAGATCCATCCGTTCTATCTGGAATCTCGACACAAACTCCCTGAGTATCCCATTATCCCTTTGTTTGACCTTGTCTGACTTTCTAATCTCGACCTTGATGGCCTCGGCATGGGATTTTACGAAATCATCTACAAGCATAGCAAACAAGTCAATTAAATTTGGGGGTAAGTTGTGATACCATATCATTGCCCCCTTGGACAAAGTTTTCCCAAACTTCTTTTGTAACACCGACTCGATCTCGTCATTTTCTAAATTGTTCTCCCTTGATCACGCATGTTTAGGAGGTCATATGTTCATTTAGATCCTTGGTCGCATTGTATTTAGGGATATCAGGCATGCGGAACCTTTTTAGGATAGGCTTCGGTGCCGCACTGGGAAGAAAAGGCTTCTATCAAAATTTCTTGGAATCCGGCCCCTTCAATATCGGGGGTGCTCCCGGGATCTAATCGACCCTGGAATTGTATGTCTCCATCTTCTTGACATTATCCTCGATATTCTTCTCACCCGACTCCACTCATTTTGTCAACTCTTCGAGCATCTTTATTACCTCGGGATTTACCCCGGCTCGGCCTCATCCGGTCTCTCGATAATTTGCTTATCTCTTTGAATGCTTTTTCTGGATCGTTCGGGCTCGACCTGTTGGGGGTGTGGCTTTGATTCTGCAGCTGGACTATCGCCTCATGTTTTATTTTCCTTGGCAGAACTACGCATGTTTGACAGCTCTTGCGATCCTACTGTCACACCTCCTTTTGGCCCGCGCCCGCAGGGGCGCAGAGGGGTAAGGGAGTTTTTCCAATTAAAGGACAATCAAAACGGAATTTGTTTATTCATTTCAGAGTCGCCACTTGGGAGATTTAGGGTGTCCCAAGTCACCGGTTTAATCCCGAATCGAGGAAAAGAATGACTGTGTTTAACAGTCCGCGAACTAGAAACCCGGATAAGAAATTCTGTTAACCCGAGAGAAGGTGTTAGGCATTCCCGAGTTTCGTGGTTCTAGCGCGGTCACTCAACTGTCACATTCAGCTTATTTATCTGATTTTAACAATTATGAACTTATATGCAAGTTTTAACTCTTCACCGCTTTTATTATTATTATTATTATTTTAATAGAGAATTGCAACGTTGTGAAAGCTTATCTCGAACCATGTCACATCAATGTACCCGTGGTTATCGACACATTTCGACTCCGTTGAGATTTGGATTTGGGTTACATAAATGTGCACCCGAATTTAAGAAAGTAATTTATTAAAGGCACGCCTAGAGCGATTAGCGTACCATTATTTTGGGTAAGGCCGTGAAATTTTGCTAAATGGCCCATCCCGAAGTCTAAGTAAAAACGCGTGTAGAAGGCCCCGTAGTTTATGTATTTTTGTTTGTCGAGGCTCGTCTCACTCATTATTTTTAAAAGAATTACAACGTCATGGAAATGCATCTCGAACCACGTCACAATCAATGTACCCGTGATTATCGACACATTTCGACTTCGTTGAGATTTGGATTTGGGTCACATAAATGTGCACCCGAGTTTAAGAAGGTAAGGTTATTTAAAGTACGCGCCTAAAGAGACTAACGCGTTGTTATTTTTTGGGAAAAGACCGTGAAATTTACTAAGTGGTCGATCTCGAAGTCTATACAATTATTATATTCATTTATTGAGGGCCCCGCAGCTTGTGCGTCCTATTTGGCGAGGCCCATCTCGTTTTTTTTAAAGGATCATCCTAAAGTAACTACATTTCTATTTTTCGTCCGTCTCTAAAAATGAAAGAAGAAAAAGGTCCTAATTAATTTACATGCTTAAGAATTATTATAGTCGGGTTCCGAACACGGTTTGTTAAATCAGAATATAAGTGCAATATGGGCAGGCCCTTCGCCAATCATGGNGCATTCGTATTCATGCTTCGTGTTATCAGCTTACAAGATTGGCAAGGTTACAACCATGTACCTGGTATTGGAAGCAAAAGAAGAGGAAGATCAGCAGAGTAGCAGTAGCATACAACAACAGCAACAACCAGCAACAACCAGTAAACAGAACAACCCAGTGACAGATTTAAAACTCAGCAATACCCAATGAAATAGTAACAGAGTATCCAATAGCACACTCAGGAAAAACAACTTGAAACCCCAGCAAGACCAAATAACAATCACAGGCAAAAACAGATTGAACCAGAAACAATAGAACAGTAGTTTTCTGATCTGCAGACACTCAAAGAAAGAAGCTTGGAACTTCAAATGAAATAGTAGCAAATACCAGTACTGATTTTCAATAGCGAACGAAACCTCACTTTTCTGTTTTTATCTCTCAATTTACTGAAATTTTTTTTCAGATTGAAAGACCAGCCTATTCAACTCTCATTAACTGAACTTTTAGTGTCAAAATCCATCCAAAATTTTCACTCTATCTCTCTGACTTCCCCCAGATTAAAAAGCCAGCCCCCCCTTTTAATCCTAAATTCCTCTATTTATAGCCAACAATAGACCCCTCACACTGCCTAGAAACACTCAGACTTTTATTCTGCCCATACCCCCTGAATTCCCACTCCTAAGTGTCTTTCTTGTATGAAACTATTTGGTTCCCCACTCTAGCATG
>MU738336.1:2305-15167 GCA_026770625.1 Nicotiana glauca
TTGAGGATCGGGTTGCACGCCGCAACGGATTAATTGTCGAGGATCAGGTTACACGCCGCAACGGTGTTAAATGTTGAGGATCGGGTTGCGCGCCGCAACGGAAATATGGACTGAGTATATTGTTCTGTGTGTTGAGCTTTCCGGTATTTCTTTATCAGTTATTATTTGCTCAGTTTTCATTCTTGTTAGCCGATTTCTATATTTGAACTGTTGTATCCCCCAGCATGCTTCCCTCCCCTTTTAACTGTTTAAACTAGCGTATTCTCATGTTATCGTATATATATCCGTACAGGTTGTTTGTGGTAGGTCCTGTCTAGCCTCGTCACTACCTCGCCGGGGTTAGGCCAGGCACTTACCAGCACATGGGGTCGGTTGTGCTGATGCTACACTTCTGTGCCTTTTTGTGCACAGATCAGGAGGCAGCTTACGGACCGCAGCAACAGTTCTAGACCGGGAGCCGACCTTCAGTCCAAAGACTCTCAGGTAGCTTAGCTGACGTCCGCGGGCTCGGAGTCTCATCTATGTTACTTCAGTTTGTTTATTTGTATCGAGACAGACTCTTGTGTATTTTCTTTCAGACTGATGCTTTTAGTACTCCTTAGTAGTCCGTGAGTGGTGACACCAGATACTGGATAGAGATATGTTTTAAACTTCTGCATTATGATATCGTTTTTGTTAAAAGTCTTCCACATATTTTAAGTATTTATTTCAGTTTATCATATTGTTTTAGATAAAAACTTTGTGAAATGTTTAAATAGTTGGCTTGCCTAGCTCCGATAGTGGGCGCCATCACGACCCCGGTGGTGGAAAATTCGGGTCGTGACAAAAACACTATTCTTGGAACTTTGATATGTGAAGGAGACAATAAAACTCTTTCTGCATCCAAACTTATATGTTCTTTAAAATATGATTGTAGGTCTAAAGAAAGTAAATAAGCTTTCCTTAAAATAAATATAATACGTGGGTTACACGCACAACGCGTGTACACTAAGAATAGTATGTCTTAAATGTGTATAACAATTTATTCCTTACCTCGCATTTCCTTTATAAATACAGTACAAAACAAGTTTTTTATTCTTTTTTTGGGTGATTTTCCCAAGTACATAAGAACAAGGATATGTACGAGGACAATCGATGCATGAAGCTCTTATAGAAAAGTTTTTGCTTTAGTTTCTTTATTATTTTTTTATTCTCCTTCGTAAATATGATGATGTAATTTGAACAATCTAAACTTCTAAATTATCGTTTTCCCCCTAACATAATAATTGCTGTGTTATTGTTTTACACACTTATTGTCGCTAATCACGTTTAACCCTTAAAACCTAGCCATTCAATAAATGAAATATTGAAAACATGATAAAAAGTTAAAATTATTAAGCTAGACTAATATCACCAAATTAAACTTTGGCAAGACATGAGGAAGTCCATATATAATAATTAATAACACGAGTACTATCATCAAGGACAAGAAGAACATGATACCGTGAATAGAAATATCAACAATCCCGTTCCTCATTGCACTTAGCTTGGTTAGCCATTATATTATTAGCATTTAGCAACCGCGTACCTAACTGGCACCCTATCACAAACTATTGTTGTGTTACAAAGTCCTAAAGTAGTAGTAGTATTTACAGTTGTCATGGTTATCCTATTGAAATTATCACCATGACAACTAATTACACATGAGTAACTACTATTAATGTTGCCACTGTGATTTTGCCAAGCAGTGTCTTGGCCCGAGTGAGTTCCTTGCAACCCAGCCTTGTCCTTTGCAAAAGTCAGCTCAGCAAAAGTAGGAACATTTTCAAAATCTCTTGGCAAGTATTCTTTTCCAAAATTGTGGCCCGCTTTAGCTAGTTGATCTGCCATCATATTTTGCTCTCTGTATGCATGTTTGATTACAGATTTACCTAGCTAATCCAGATAATACCTGCAATCAGCAATTAAGTTAGAGAAAGCAAAATTTTCAGATTCTAATAATAGTAAAAGTCCATTTGCATCCACCTCCACCTCCAGAGGTGTAATATTATGACCATATGCTAGTTTCAATCCTTGAGTTAAAGCATACAGTTAAGCCAAAATGGATGACTCATGTGGTGCAGATCCAGAAAAACCTAGAATCCATTCCGTGTTGGAGTTCCTAATTAGTCCTCCTATGCCTACCGTGCTAGCTGAAAAAGCATCATTAGTATTGAGCTTATAACAATGATCATTTGGGGGATTCCATTTAATGTTCTTAGCTAATTTTATTTTATGATTAGTCTTATAATGGAAAGAAGCTAAGTAAGTAAATTCCGCTGCTTGTTGGGTAATATGGTTATAGAGAATATTACTATTAGTGTTATGGAACAGGTTGTCATTTCGTGTAAGCCAAATATTCCGTAAACTATAAGATAAGTATATTTGAGGGTTAATGTGAAGAGGAAGGTTGGTGTATTTAATAAAATTAAGTTCACGTGCTCAAGTATGTGTACATGACAGATTTGCAATAGAACTAATTAAATAAGTGAGACCCAAGTGTTGCCAATATTTCCTAATATTTACACACTTCAGAAAAATGTGTTTAGTAGATTCATCCTCCGTTTGATAGAAAAGGCAAGTTGCATCCTGAATAATATTAGTGTTTTAAGTAGAGCGTAGTTGGCAACCTATTATGGCAAAGAAGCCAAATAAAGCTTTTAAGTTTTGGATGGATAGGTAGTTTCCAAATCTAAGAGAAATTATAGGAATGACTTAAAGGTGAAGGAATATCTTCTTCCAGATTGGCATATATAGACTTAACAGTAAATTTGCTAGTTTGAGTTAGACCCCAGTAAACTAGATCAGGTTTATTGCCAAAATGGGATACATAAGTAGCATCCATCAAGTGATTTATATTATGCCCTAGGTCAAAAGTAATCTTATCCCTGTTCCATCCCATGGGTTTAAGAATTTGAGAAATTGTTAAATTAGGTTGTTCTAAAGTTAAATGGCCTTGGATCATGGAATGCAGCGTTGTGCCAGGCCTTAGCCAAGGGTCATGCCAGACATTAATATGCTTGCCATCACCTATTCTCCATTGAATACTCCTTTGGCAAAAGTTTCACCCTCGCAGGATGTTATCCCATGTTTTGAAAATTATTCAAAATAGTTCTTTTACGGATGTATTTATTAATAAGAACTCTTGACTACATTGCATGAGGGAATTGAAAAATTCTCCAAGCAAGACCCGCTAATAAAGCATTATTTTTTTCCCTAATTTTTGAATACCCAGGACACCCATAGCTTTCGAGGTCGTTACCAAATTCCAATTAAGAAGGTACATTTTCTTTTTTACTGAGGTGGTGCCCAAAAGAAAATTCAGTTGGTACTGTTCCATTTTATTGATAATCTGTTTAGGAATCAGTATATACTGCACAATATGCTTTGGAAGGTTGTTCAGAGTAGATTTAATAAGAGTAGAGCGACCTGTCGTAGTTAAAAAACTAATTTTCCATCCCGCCAATCTATTCTTAAAGTTATCTAGAAGGAATTGAAAGTCCTCATTCTTAGGTCGAGTATTGAACATAATAAATCCTAAATATTTACCAAACGAAGTACCTTCCTTAATGGAAAAGGACTCTATAATATAATTTTTATCATTTTGAGAGCTATTCTTGGAGAAAAAAACCTTAGATTTTTCAAAATTTATTTTTTGACCAGAGCAATTGGTAAAGTGGTCTAGTACATCAACTATTGCATGACAACTCTTAGTAGTAATTTTTGATAACAAAACAATGTCATCTGCAAATAGAAGGTGCGAAAGTTGAGGCCCATTCTTAGATAAACTAATGGGTTACCACTGCAGGTAATCTACTGATAAAGAAATTCTATGTGTACACATTATGAATAAGTATGTCGACAGAGGATCTCCCTGACGAATACCTCTTGTCGGAGTAAAATAAGGAGTCCTAGAACCATTAATTAGAATAGAAATTGAAGAGGTTGTAACACATGACATAATTAAAGTAATCATCGGAGCAGGAATATTAAAAAATATAAGTGTCCTCTGAATAAAAAATTATTCTATCTTATCAAATGCCTTTTTTAAGTCTAACTTCAATAGCATGTAAGAAGTTTTACCTTTAGTAACCCTAAAATAGTTTAAAACTTCCTGCACTATTATAGCATTATCTGAAGATCGTTTACCTTGTTGAAAACTAGTTTGAGTAGGTCCTATTATCTTAGTAATAATAGGTTTCAACCTATTAGCAATTAGCTTGGTAATCAATTTATACAAAGTATTACATAAACTTATGGGTCGATATTGTTGTATAGTAACAAGGTGCTTTACTTTAGGAATAAGGCAAAGAAATGTTTGATTTAACTCGTGAGGCATTACCTTAGTATTGAAGATTTCTTGGCAAAATAAATTAACCTTATTGCCTACATCCGGCCAAAATTTTTGGTAGAAAAAAGAATGTAATCTATCCGGACCAGGTGATTTATAGGATTTAAAGCTAAATAATGCACTTTTAATTTCATGTAGGCTAAAAGGATCCTCCAACTGATGCTGTTCATATGAAGAAAGTTCATTGTACTTGTTATGAATGTAATTGCTCAGTTGTGAATAGAGTATAATAAAAAGTAGTTATATGCTGCTCTAATTCATCCTGTTGGAATATCCAACTGCCCACCAAATGATGAAGACTAAAAATTCTATTTCTTCTACGTCTGTGAATGGTAGTCATATGAAATTTTTTTGTATTCCATCACCCTCGTTTAACCCATTAATACGGGATTAAGATCTATTTCCAAATTTTGCAAGAACAAACTCGTAGGATAATGCACTGAGGACTAAATTCCTGCCAATCTAGCTAGTAAGGTTCTTTTTTATTGAAAAATATTTCCAAATTGCTGCTTGTTCCAAAGGGTAACAACAACCTAAAATATTTTAGTAGTCTGAGGTAAATGATGAACCCCTGACCAAATGTTACGAACTAAAGTTGAAACTGTAGGTGAGTTGCTCACATTGTTTCAAATCGAAATATTTTTTGTGATAACCCAGGAGTTGGCTCTAGGGTTAATAGAAGTGGGCAGTGATCTGAGTAAGTTCGTGAGAGATGATTTACCACAACTTCTGGATACAAATTGAGCCATTCATAATTTGCTAAAAAATGATCAAGTCTCTCTAGAATGATGTTACCAAATCTACGCTTATTAGTCCAAGTGAAACGGCTTCCATGAAAGCCTAAATCTAATAACTTACATTAATTTAAACATGTAACAGACTTATCTATTCTACTATTTCTAATAGGCAAACCACCAAATTTCTCCCTAGAGTTCATGACTTCGTTAAAATCACACCCTAATAACCAAGTCATATCAAAAGTATTGCATATTGTTTAAATAGTCCCAAAGTAAATTTTGTAAATGAGCATGATTACTAGCATAGACAACAGATAACAACCAAGGGGGTTTATTAGCATATACCTGGACCATACAATATATTTCTTGCTCTGAAATCCTCATCTCCGTCACCTTTATACCCTCCTCTTTCCAGAGTACCACTAATCCCCCTATCCGCCCATTAGCATCAACTTGTAACATATGGGTGAAATTAAAATCATCAAGAAGCCGTGAGTGATCATGCATATGTGTCTCAAGTAAGATTACTAGCACATGCCTATGATTATCTAACAAAGATCTAAAGTGCATCTTAAACTAAGGATTGTGTTATCCCCGGCAATTCCAAACTAAAAAATTCATATAAGTACTAGGATTGGAGATCTGCTCTATTGGAACTGGAGTCCTCGGAGTGCCAACTGATGTCATCTGTTCCAGACTCACTACCTGAGAGGTCTGATGAAGAATGGGGATAATGACCATGGCATATTTCCCTATTACTGGATTTAAGGTTTGACAAAAGTTGAGGCTGCATGCTACTAGATCGGGTGGACACTTGAGAACAAACTTTTTTTCGTACTGTTCTTTTAAATCTTAAAGTAGAATCCCCTTTAGCCACCAATATTTTGTCCTTATTTCCCTCATCTCCGCTAGTATTTCTGCTAATTCTTGCCTTGTTGGATTGTCTAGTATGTGTGAGGGTGGTGGTGTGGGGGGAGGGGGACACTCTAGTGCACTGAAGTTGTCATCGGACTGAGATGACTTGCATATGGGGAGAGTGGGTTGAAAGAGTGAATTGACTGGAACCATAGAGCAAATACCTAGCCCATATGGTGTGGAGGGTAGAAAGGCATCAGGTTGATCACTGGGTTCCCATACAGATTTGAAGGGTTCATGGGATAAGCCAGTATTGAGTCGAAGAGGATGATTGGTTCTCTAAGACTAGGGGTGTATGAGTTGTGAACCATTGGTTCTGAGTGTAAGCTTCAATCCCAAATGCATACCTTCCGTTACAATCTCCGCTAGGTGTGACGAATTTTGTATGAGTAGAACGATATCCTGACTGTTCATCTCCAAAGTGAATGTCAGGGCATAACCCTGTAAGCCCATCTCCAACCAAGACTCGAGTGGCTGGTCCATGAAGATGACTTGAGAAGTGTAGACCATCGGGGTTGAGATGTGTGGCAACTGTGGCCCCTGTATGATCATTTTGGGAAGGTGAAAGAGTTGATTGTTGGTTTGGATGTTCTCCTGCATGGACATATAGTGAGTAGTGTTTGGAAAGGAAGGACGTCACATCTATAGAGGTAGTAGAAGTAGTTTCAGAGTGAGTCTGTATTTGAGTAGGAGTTTGATATGGATTTATCAAGTCTTGATTAGATGCAGATGGTGTGGAAGAGGTGGGCGTAAGAGGTAATGGAGTTGAAGAAGAGAGGTCTTCACATGAAGTGTAATGATTATGTTGGTTAGAAGGAGTGTGATTTTGGTTTACATTATCTGCAAGCACTGTAGCATGCAAGAGTGAGGTGGTTTGGCTTACTACTGGCAAGGAAGTGTCAAGTAGGGACAAAGTTGTAGAGGATTTGTCAAGCCTGGATTGATCGTATGAAGTGGCTGAAATATTACGTGAAGTAGTCTGCTTATGTGGCTGTGTTTGGGTAAGAGGTAAGACAATAGATTCTAGACATGAAAGGTATACGGGTGGTAACTGTAGCGCAGTAATTATTTGGGAGGCTGCTTTTTGATTCGTAGTAGGACGTGGCAAACCTATACATGGTATTGACTGGCCTTTCTAGGGAAATTGAGGAGCAAGTGAAAGATTTAATGGGCTTTTTTCTACTACTTTATGAGTCTCGTTTGTAGGACTTGCATGAAAACTAGGTGACCCTTCGTTAGTTGGGTACAAGTGGACTAGCCAACCAAAACTATTAAGACCCTCTATATTGGGCTTAGCGGGTATAATATCAGAAGTGGTCCAACCCAAATGTGGTCTAATAGCATTAGGGTAGTTACCTGGATCAAGTTGCTGCCTTGGTGATGCAACTACTGCAACCGCCTTGTTCATGGAGGGTTTGGAGTTCCTTATAGCATAGTTAGTTCTTCTTCCAAACTCAACGATGTTCCACTCATTATCCTGTGCTCCAGCAGCCTGTATTTGAGGTGATGAAGTGGTTGCCTCCATAGGTGAAGAAACAGTAGGCGAATAGTTTTGTTTGGCATGTCCAAAGAGTCCACAAGTCGTATAAAGTAGGTTAAGACCCTCATATTGAATTAGTTGCCTATGGTGGCCTATATTAAGGTGAGTTTTTAGAGGATTTTCCAATGGCACTTCAATACAAATTCTTGCATATCTTCCCCTAATGGTAGACGAGGTACATGAATTTATCTTAAGCAGCTTTCCCAATTTCGACCCAACACGATGGAGTATTTCCAGATCATAGAACTCCGTCGGCAGTTTAAGGAGCCTTGCACATAAAGCAGAGTATGTAAGTTGAGTATAGGAAGGAATGAATTTTGGCTCCCATCGACGAACAGATAAAAAATGGCTTAGAACAAACCACGGACCACCATGCAGAGCCTTAAGCATATTCTCCTCTTTCTGATATTTTATAAGAAAGAAGTCAGAACCTAAGTCAATAAGAGAAAGTTCCTCCGTGGGCTTCCAAAGATCTAGGAGTTTATTTTTTAGAATACGATGGGCAATCTTTCTTCCAAACAACTTGATGATGACTGAATATTTTCAGGGTTCATATAAACGAGATTTGTCATTAGCACTAATAGGAATAAAGTTATCATCGTTGTCATCTTGTAGAATGATTTCATCCGTTAAGTCAGGGGTAAGGGATGGGGCATTGTGATTTGCTAGGCTTGGAGAAAGGTGTTTGTCAAGTAAAAGAGTTTGAAGAAAAGTTTTTGGTTGAGAGGGAGTAGAAGTATCATCTATTTGCATAGATCCTATGTCAGGAGGTTATGAGGCTCAGATTGAGATGAGGTTCAGTGGATTAGTGTGTATTATGAGGCTCAGATTGAGATGAGTTCACGTTTGGATTATGGAGTAGTTGTATAGAAGTAAGATAGGTAAGGATGTGAGGATATTAGAAAACAACGAAAGAGAAGGGTTTTTTACATCTTGCGAGAATTTTTTTGAAACCTTTGCATCTTTTGTAACTTCTCCCGTATCTAGGATAAGATCAATGAGTACTTAGTGTTTCAACACAACTTTTATTAGTACACAATATTATTTTCTGTAAAAGGAAAAGATAGCATATGTGTCTCTCATGTGTTTCTTTCTAAGGGCGCAGCTAGCTTGGTTAGTCATATACTACCTTGTTATGTAATATACGCTATGTTGTTACATGAATTAACTATATTAAAATGTGAAGTTTAAAGTGTTTTAAAATTTAAATCTCACTTATTTATATACTTCCCAGTTCCCATATTTCGCTCGCCATGGCTATGGCCAGCAAACTATTGGGTCAATGCTTTCTTTTGGTGTAAATAGCATGGGGTTTTCGAACAATTCATTCAAAAATAGATAGTGTTTGCGAAGTTATTGAAAAATAGTCACTATTTTGCTGCAACAGGGACTGGTCCAGCATAATATATGGGAGACGGTGCACCTGTATATGAGCTTCCAGCATATTATGTTGGAACTCCAATACGCGGGAAGTTCCAGCATAATATACCGGAGATTGAAGCACATGTGTATGAACTTCCAGCATATTATGCTGCACCGGTATATTATACTGGAATTCTAGTACATTGTGTTGGAGTTCCAATATACTTATGTAGTCGTGTCAATGCTTATACATACTAAGTCACAACAACGGCCAAACAATAAACTATATAGTGTCATGTCAATGCTTTCTTTCAGCGTCACCAATTTAAGTTTTTCTTTCCTTTCTGATTGTCTCTGAGTTCCAACATTAAGTTCAAGTCCAAGGTAAAATTACATTTGATTTGGGGTTCAATAGCTCATAATTTTTCAAGAATTGAGATATACTTAAATTTTTGAATAATTTAAACTTTTATGACGTATATTTATCAACACTACTGCTACAAACAAACAAAATTTTTAAATGAGAATAATCTCAACAAACTTCGTTAAATGATGTCATCTGTAAGAAAAACTAAATACAAATATGATTTAGATGAAGTCAAGCTGGTCGATTAAAAGAATGCTCTATAGAAATGTACATTTTCCAATGTATATCATCAAGACAGAAGAAGCAAGGTCATATTAGCATTGCCTTTTATTTTATTTTATTTCGTAATTGCCCTGTCACCACAGATTATTGCAATTATCGTTCCCTCTTAAATTGGCAGATCATTGACTTATCTTCAAGAAAAGAAAATTATTAGTATAAGACAATGAGGAAATTAAACAGGGTAACAAGTGTTTTATTATTGCATAATGATTGCAATATCTTCAATACAAACAATCAAATATGTTATCATGCTTACAATAATTTTGTCAAAATCAAGAAAAGATTGTCTCCATCACACCTTATTATATGGCTACCTGTAAATAACAAAATAAACCCTAAATCTTATTTTTTTTTTCTTTTCTTTTTGGTGGATATGAATAAGAATAATAGGAGAAAAGAAAGAAGAAGTGGAAGAAAACTTAAAATTTACACCTAAGTGATGTCAAATTAAAATGTAGTCTTTATACGCAGAGGGATGAAGAATCCAACGTGGCTATTGGATCTTGATCCAAATTCCTTCACTTGGTATATCTTGATGAACCACAAATAACATATAGTAACCAGGTGGTGCTAATTTACCAGAATTTGGAAAGATCAAATTGATTTGGTAAGTGGACTTTCCAATCCTTCTCACCTTTCCACTTGAAAGCACAAGCATTCTTTGGTTCATAGTATTTGAATGAGTATTAAACCCTGGTGCGACCATTGTTACTTTGACCAAATCTGTGTTTAGTAACCCCGAAGCAGTAAACCGAATGTTAACACTTTTGCCATACTTGGTTTTATGATGGGAAGCGGGAGAAATGATCTGTGGTCTCAAATTAGCAGATTCTGGATCCAAATATGATGGTGAAAATGCCTCCAAGCTTAATTCCGTTGGAAAAAGAACTCTTGTAAAGTTGTAAAACTCGTTTGGATTACTACCTCCAACAAGAACCCGACCATCTCGAAGTAAAACTGCTGTTGAGTGGTACATTCTAGGTATGATATTGGGGTTTTGTACCTCGAATCTAGAACCAAGTGGGTTATCGGGCCGATAAATCACCGGACTGAAAACCGGTTTCCTAGCGATTTGCCAACCAGCAGTGCCCGCTGCGGCTCCATTGATGATCAAGACATTTCCGTTTGGTAAAATTACCATGTCACCCATTGTTCGAGCTAATGGCATTGTCTCCATGGTCCATTGTGGATTCGGGTCGGTAATTGTAATTCGCCCGCACGTGTTTAATGCACCTATAAATTCACCTTTGTCCGCTTTAGGGTATGACCCTCTTGGTGCTCCACCGCACACCAAAATTTCAGCTTGAAGCGTCCGTGCCTGCAAGTTCTTTAACGGAAGAAGAACTGCAGAACCCGAACTTGGATAATTTCTTGGGTCGCCACCAGGTATTTGTGGGTACGTTTTCACCACCTTGTTCGCCTTGTAGTCGAACAAGATAGCTCGATCATTAGCGAAAATGAATAGGTTTCCATCCACATTGAGAAAAACAAACGGGAAAAGATTGTTCTCTTCTCTGGGATTATTAGTCTGCTGAAGAAAGGGTAGGGTAAATACGTTGTTGGTCGAAGCAGTCTTGGGATAAAACTCGTAGTTAAAAGCCTGACGACCACCAATGATAATTTGCCTTCCATCGGGTAGAATATGATTGGTGGAATACCATCGACTCTGAATTAGGTTACTTCCCATTTCCTGCCAGTCACAAGTGCTGCATGGTTTGACTACTCTAACCATACGTTCACCGTCATTGAAGCCACCAGTTTGCACCAAATAACCGTCGGAGTTGACGGAGCCAGAGGAGCACCACACGTCAGTCTGGACCATGAGGGGTCGTACAGAGTTGGTGGAAACATCGTATTCGACAGAGTGAGCAGTACAATCGACTTTCAAGGCGAGGTCATTAGGGTTGTTGCGACATTTGCCGTTGGGCAATGAGATGTTGGATGCCCCAAAGTCAGTACGGTCGTACATTATGACTCTGTCGTTATTGAGGAGTTGCATGTGCATGGCTGAAATGCCAATGTTGGACATCAGTAGCTGCCACTTGCCACCGGCAGCATTAGCCAAGTTATGGTGAAATGGTAGTAGCAGGAGCAAAAGCAGCTGCCATAGAATGTTAAGAAGAGGAATTGTTGTTCTAGTCGCCATGAGCTTATGACTTTTGTTTCTTTTACAACAAAATTAAAGGAGGATGAGGAAGTGAGTTTTTTCTTTAGGAGAGGAGGAATGTGTTATGAAATTGTGAGATGGGAAATGTCCTTTATATACTAGTTTGGGTACGTGATATATATCTTAGTAGGAAATGATATACATAGAGTACCAGAAACAAGGCAATAGTTTGCAAAAAAAATAATTCAGTTTGGTGGCAGTTTGTCGGTATAAAAAACTGGAAAGATATTTGTATAGGGTCAAATTTGGCCCTTAATGTCTCTACGCCGATGGGTACGCCCATTGAGCATACGTCAACTAAAGCAAGGGTACGACTTGGGCGTGGGGACAAAGGCGACGCCCGTTAAAATTCAGCATCCTCACTAGGGGGACGTTGACTACTTTTTGTACTTTTATGATTATTTCGAGGAAGGCCTCCTGCTATATAAAGGAGACATTCCCATTGTAAAAGGGGCATCATTATTATTCTCGAATCATACAACTCTCTGATTTTCTCCTACTCTCTCTCTTACTCTACATCTAACGAACACTTATTCTCGAGTTCATACTATCAGATCGACTACAATAATTTCATCTTTTCTATCTCTAGGTTTTATTATATTTGATTACGATTTACCCTCATTTATCTTTTGATTGNATTCTCTACACCACACAAAAAGATGGCCGAAAATAACACAAGATTGAAAGCAATAGTGAGTGCTACAGCCAATCTCCTTGGTCCTCTCAACGAGGCCAGTGACGGGGGTATCTTGAATGCAACCCCTAGCACCACACCAGGTAAAGAGATCTCACCCTCTCCATCTGAAGATCTGACGATCTTGCATGAAAAATGAGCTTCCACATCTGCGGCTAAGGAAGCACCCTCGGTGGTCAAGAAGCTATTGGAAGAATGACTAACAAGTACTCTAAGTGGCTTGGTTGAGAAGTCACCGCAAAGTAACATCAGGCGTATGCCAACGGTAAGCATCACTGCTTCCATGGGTGAACCCGACGTTGTACGAGCAAATAACAAACCCATCGAAGCACAGGCCAACGATGGCACGCTAATAGCCATCCTAAAGAAGATGGAAGAAATGGAGAATGAAAACAAGGCGCTTCGTGACCAAATGAAAGAGCATCAGGA
>MU738336.1:16215-69651 GCA_026770625.1 Nicotiana glauca
GAGGATCATTTGATCCACTATGTCACTGCTGTGAAGGGCAACGACCTATCAAAAGAGCAGGTATCATCGGTGCTGCTGAAGAAGTTTGGTGAGACTTTGACAGGAAGGGCCCTAACGTGGTACTCTCAGCTACCAGCTAAGGCAATATCAACGTTCGAGGAAATGGCGGATAAGTTTGTCACCGCCCATGCAGGAGAAAAGAAAGCGGAAGCAAGGGTCAACGACATCTTCGCCGTCAGGAAAACCGCAGGGGAAGGACTCAGGGACTTCCTAGCCAGGTTTAATAGGGTAAGGATGAGTCTGCCAAATGTATCGGAAGGTATGGCAGTCGCCGCTTTCCAGAATGGGCTAAACATGGACGGTTCGAGGGCAACCAAGAAACTACTAAGCCGCCTCACGAAATATCCCCCTACCATATGGGAGGAAATCCACAACGCCTATTGCGCTGAAGTACGAGCGGACGAGGATGATCTTAATGGGCCGAACCAACGACTAACGATGATATACTCAGAGACAAGGAGGGATCGACGCAATGAAGGACGGTGAGAAAAACTCACACGCTCCAACAAAGACCGGCACCAGCCATACACCAGATCCTCCCATCCACCACCAAGGCATACAGACGCTCTACAGCGATACGTCGCCCCACTCCGAAACGAAAGAGGTACACCTCATTTATTATCTACCCATAACTTTTATGTGTCTCCTTCAGAAATAGTGTACGCACTAGAGAAGCTGGGCACCAAAGTACAGTGGCCGCAGAAGATGAAATCAGACCTCGCCACAAGGAAATCAAACATCCTATGCGAGTTCCATCAGGAGCGGGGACACAAAACCAAAGACTGCATAGGCCTACGGCAAGAGGTGGTCAGGATGCTGAACCAGGGATACCTGAGGGAATTACTCAGTGACAAAGGGAAAGTAAACTTTGCACGCGGACGGGAACAACCACACGGGCCGCCCTCCCCCGCACACACGATAAACATGATCGTCGGAGGCGACGATTACTCAACAATCAATCACGTCAAGTTCGCCACCATGCACAAACTAAAACGGACCATCGCCCATGAACGGTATGATAAATTCGAAGATAGTATCACCTTCGATAAGTCCGATGCCGACGGTTTGGCTTGCCCTCATTACGATGCTTTAGTTATCACTTTACGTATCGCCGATATGGATGTTAAAAGAATCATGATTGACGACGGAAGTGGCTCCTGTATTATCCACCCGAGGGTCCTCACACAAATGGGACTCGAGGGTAAGGTAATACCGCGTTGCATAACACTAACTGGTTTTAACAATGCAGTGGAACGGACATCTAGAGAAATATCACTACCCGTTTTAGCAGGAGGAGTCACGCTGGAAACAACTTTCCACGTGATGAACCAAGAAATGGCCTACAGCGTCATCATAGGACGCACATGGATACATGCCATGCGAGCGGTCCCTTCAAGTTTTTACCAAGTGATCAAATTCCCCACCCCGTGGGGGGTATTCAGCATTCGAGGCGAGCCGCGCACTGCACAGGAATGCTACAAAATAGCTCAAGATTGCACCCACACCAAACAGCTAAAAGGGGCGAGTGCAGAAGCATAACAATCAGCTGTGTCGGGGACTAAAGTCAACCCGACAACGGACGCCATCAGAGACCCCGACGTCATGGAAGCCTGTAAAGAAATGGTCAAAGATCTCGACCCAGTCCAATTGGACGATGCCGACCTCACAAAGAAAGCCTACATCGGGCACGGCCTTACCAACCCGAGTAAGTATCGTAAATTCCTAACTAACCATGCAGATTTATTTGCTTTTTCCCATTCAGATATGCCGGGAATCCCGCGATACATCGCCACCCACAAGCTGAACGTCGATCCATTACACCCGCCCGTGTGACAGATGAGAAGGAAATTCAACGCCGCTATCAATGAAGCGGTCAGCGAGGAGGTAGACAAATTACTGGTCAACGGTTCCATCAAAGAATCGAAGTACCCCCAGTGGGTTGCCAATTCGTCATGGTCAAAAAGAAAAACGAAAAATGGAGAATGTGTGTGGATTTCACTGATCTGAACAAGGCATGCCCGAAGGATTCATTCCCACTACCCCACATCGACCAATTGATCGACGCCACCGCGGGACATGAACTGTTGAGCTTCTTAGATGCCTACTCCGACTACAATCAAATCATGATGGGCGAGGAGGACCAGGAGAAAACAACTTTCATCACCCACCAAGGGACATATTGCTACAAGGTAATGCCCTTCGGGCTCAAAAATGCGGGGGCTACGTACCAAAGACTGGTCACCAGAATGTTTAAAGAATAGCTCGGTAAGACCATGGAAGTCTATATAGACGATATGCTGGTGAAGTCGACAAAGAAAGAAGACCACGTCGACCATCTGAAAGAAGCCTTCAAAATATTAAGAAGGTACGGGATGAAGCTGAACCCCGAGAAATGCGCCTTCGGCGTAGCCTCGGGAAAATTCTTAGGATTTCTCGTGTCTCAACTAGGCATCGAGGTCAACCCAGATCAGATCAAGGCGATAGATGCAATACTTGAGATTCTGAACAGCAAAAAACAGGTACAAAAGCTGACGGGGCGAATATCCGCCCTATCCAGATTCATCTCACAGTCCTCCGACAGGTGCCATAAATTTTTCAATGTGTTGAGAAAAGACAACGGGTTACAATGGAACGAGGAATGCGTCGAAGCCTTGAGAAAATTGAAAGCATACCTATCTTCGCCACCACTACTGGCCAAAGCAAGTCCAGGCGAGCCCCTGCTGGTATATCTGGCCATCTCGGAGGTCACCGTCAGCGCAGTCTTGGTTCATGAAAACAAAGGTACGTAGTCTCCTATTTACTATATTAGCAAAACCTTAGTGGACACCGAAACACGGTATCCACACCTTGAAAAGTTAGCCCTGGAATTGGTCGTAACTTCACGAAAGCTCCGACCCTATTTTCAGTGCCACCCCATAAAAGTAGTAACGACCTTCCCCTTGAGAAGTGTCCTACATAAGCCTGAGTTATCAGGCAGACTCGCCAGATAGGCTATAGAGCTCAGCGAGCACGATATCTCATATCACCCAAGAATCGCCATCAGGTCGCAAGTTCTTGCCGACTTTATAGCCGATTTCAGCGCAGAAATACTGCCAGAAGCGGAACTGGAGGCACATCGTACCTCCTACAACACCGACCTATGGACTCTTTACACTGACGGCGCCGCTAATGCCCCGGGATCAGGACTGGGACTCGTTCTTGAGGTCCCCACGGGCGAAATAATTCACCAGTCCGTGCGGTGCCCCGAAATGACTAACAACGAGGCCGAGTACGAGGCTGTTATTGCAGGTATAAAACTAGCCATCAAATATGGGGCTCGATGACTCGTTCTCCACTGNAAACAAATTCCGAGGGCACGGAACGTTGAAGCAGACGGTTTGGCAAAATTGGCCGCAGCCACCAAAAACTTCAACAAATAAAGCGTGGTCACCCTCTTCCATTCAGCCATTGATCATACTGAGTTACTCTCTTTAAATTTGACTTGGGACTGGCGCAACCAATTTGTATCCTATCTGCAGGATGGTATACTCCCATTCGACAAAAAAAAGCAAAGAAGCTCCGCGTACAGGCCGCCAAGTATTGCCTGATAAACCAGGAGCTCTACAAAAGGACGTTTGGCGGACCCCTGGACAAGTGCCTAGGGCCGCACCAAACGAGACCAGTACTCGAAGAGGTACACGAGGGTCACTGCGGTGCCCATACAGGCAACCATGCCCTCGTATGCTGCATAATACGAGCCGGTTATTATTGGCCCACCATGAATAAAGAGGCAGCGGAATACGTTCGCCGATGCGAACAATGTCAAAAGTATGCCCCCATGATACACCAACCAGGAGAGCTCCTCCACTCAGTCACTTCCCCATGGCCTTTCATCAAATGGGGAATGGACATAGTCGGTCCCCTACCAGCAGGACGAGGAAAGGTACGATTTCTATTAGTTTTAACTGACTACTTCTCCAAGTGGGTGGAAGCAGGTGCGTACGCCCAAATACGCGAACAAGAAGTCATTGCCTTCATATGGAAGAATATCATCTGCCGTTTCGGAATCCCCAAGGAAATAAGCTGCGACAACGGAGGACAGTTCGTCAGCTAGAAGACGACGGAATTCTTTGACAAATGGCACATTAAGCTAATACTCTCCACGCCATATCACCCCGCTGCCAACGGCCAAGCAGAGTCTTCCAACAAAACAATACTGAACATACTGAAAAAGAAACTCGAGGAAGCCAAAGGGCTATGGCCCGAGCTACTACCAGAAGTATTGTGGGCACACCGGACCATACCAAAATCCTGCACAGGAGAGACACTATACTCATTGGTCTACGGAACTGACGTAGTCATACCAGTCAAAGTCGGCGAACCAAGCTTGAGGTATTCACATACCAGCGGAACAGAGAACGACATAAACAGGCTTCAAGACCTCGACGAGGCCGAGGAAAGAAGAGAAATGGCCCACATAAGAATGGTGGCTCAGAAACAACAAGTCGAAAGATACTACAACAAAAGAGCCAAAGTAAGACCACTCAAAGTGGGAGACTACGTCCTCAAAGCCAAAACATTGGCATCAAAAGACCCAAGCGAAGGAAAACGGGGCACCAACTGGGACGGACCCTACAAAATCACAGCAACAATAGGTAAATGAGCATTCCAATTAGAAACAATGGAAGGAAAAACTCTCCAAAACAATTGGAACGTTGCCCACTTCAAGTATTTCCATTTCTAAAAGGCGTCTCCCGAGTCTCACTCTTTTTCCCTTACCCGAGTTTTGTCCCAATTGGGGTTTCTCGGGAAGGTTTTTAACGAGGCGGCAGAGGGGATACCTAGAGATATTTGCGAAACAAGTTTATCATACCAGCCATTCCATGAGCTCTCCTGACTGATATGACAAATGGACTGGACTAGCATGATCTCCATTGTATGAACGGCTAAGGCCATTCTCCAACGTGTAAACGGCTAAGGCCATCTCCAATGTATGAACGACTAAGGACATCTCCAACGTGTAAACGGCTAAGGCCATCTCCAATGTATGAACGGCTAAGGCCATCTCCAATGTATGAATGGCTAAGGCCATCTCCAATGTGTAAACGGCTAAGGCCATCTCCAATGTGTAAATGGCTAAGGCCATCTCCAATTTATGAATGGCTAAGACCATCTCTAATGTATGAACGACGAAGGCCATCTCCAATGTATGAACAGCTAAGACCATCTCCAATGTAAGAACGACTAAGGCCATCTCCAATGTATGAACGGCTAAGGCCATCTCCAATGTATAAACAGCTAAGACCATCTCCAATGTATGAACGGCTAAGGCCATCTCCAATGTGTAAACGGCTAAGGCCATCTCCAACGTGTAAACGACTAAGGCCATCTCCAACGTGTAAACGGCTAAGGCCATCTCCAACGTGTGAACGGCTAAGGCCATCTCCAATGTGTAAACGGCTAAGGCCATCTCCAATGTATGAACGGCTAAGGCCATCTCCAATGTATGAATGGCTAAGGCCATCGTCATCAATAAGTCGACCCAGCTCGACTACAACAAATGAGTAATTTGACGACAGTCGAAGTTACGTACATGGCTAAGGCCATCAATATGTTGACCCAGCTCGACTACGACTAATGAGTAATTCGACGATAGTCAAAGTTATGTACATGGCTAAGGCCATTGTTGTCAATATGTCGACCCAGCTCGACTACGACAAATGAGTAATTCGACAATAATCGAAGTTACGTACATGGCTAAGGCCATCGTTGTCAATATGTCGACCCAGCTCGACTACGACAAATGAGTAATTCGACAACAGTCGAATTTACGTACATAGCTAAGGCCATCGTCGTCAATAAGTCGACCCAGCTCGACTACGACAAACAAGTAATTCGACGATAGTCGAAGTTGCGTACATAGCTAAGGCCATCGACAATATTGTGGCTAAGGCCATCGTCGTCAATAAATCGACCCAACTCGACTATGACAAACGAGTAATTCAACGACAGTCGAAGTTACGTACATGGCTAAGGCCATCGACAATATTATGGCTAAGGCCGTCGTCGCCAACAGTCGCCAACCCTGTTCGACTACGGCAAAAGGCACGTAAATAACAATTGAAGCGATGCCATTATTAGCTAAAGCCACCACTATTTAGCATCAAAGCCGCCTCCTATCGGCGGATAACACAAACAACATTCGAGAAGCACACTGAGAACCCTACAAACAAGCGAGCATCCGCTCTGCGGAGACAAGATACCGAAAATAAAAGATACAAAAGGAAAAGAATAACAGCAAAAGTACAACTTTCATTATCATCCAAAAATACATGTACAAAAGGACCCATTTACATTTCAAAATACAACAAAACAAAAATGTATACAAGTCCTAAGGGGCTTCACCATTCTACTCACCGTCCCCCGCCTGACCTCCATCTCGTTCATTGCCGCCCCCGGGTTAATAAGTTGCAGAGATCCAGGACCCGGATCCTAGACGGTTAAAGTCTTCGGAATTATAGCCTGCCCGGTCTGGGGAGCCGTAACTATACCCACAGGCTTTGCGGGCGACGCGAGCTACACGCCGTTGCTCCTGAACCTCCGCCTCAGTAGCTCGACCCGCAGCTAAGAACTCCTCGAGCACGACTAGTTTGGACTCGGCATACACCCATATCTTATGCGCTTCACGATGCGCATCCTCATCATACCTTTGCGCAGCAGTCCACTTAAGGGCTTCAATCTCAGCTGCCCTGGTGTTGAGCTCGGCGGTCAAGGCCTTAGCTCGCAAATCAGCCCTACCCTACGACCAACCTCCAATTCCTCTTCCTTCGACTGGAGAAGAGTCTCCAGCTCAATGTTCCGAGCCAAAGCGGCCATCAGCTGCTCATCAACCTGCTCCAGCTCGACCACCCTCTGTTTCAGTTGGGCCTCCGACTGCTTAAGGCCCTCACGGAACACCCGAAATTCCGGATCCTGCTTAAGTAGGTCTGTCAGTGCTCGATGCTTGGCATGGCACCGCTGATACTTTTTCGCCATCATATTAAAAGTGGCCACCTTCCTTTGCGTTCGCCGCCTCCTCTCTACCTCCAAAATGAGAGTCTAAAAAGGAGAAGAAAAAGGGGAAAAGCAAGTCAATATGCATCAAAGTTAGCCTTACGGCACACAAAGAAAACTGAAAACTACCTGCAAGGCCGCGCCAGCGACCCTCCGGGATAGATCCCCGTCACTAACACCTTTCAGCATTTCATGCTCAGCAGCCGCACATAACAGGGTCATATCCGTTGCGGCCTACTCGCTGTGTTGCAATAGGTTATACCCTCATGGGATCAGAATTCGACAGTTGGATCTACCTGCCGTCATCCCCACACGAGCCAGACCCCTCGTTAACCCATCTACATCCACATGGTCAGCCTCAAGGTCCACCCTCTCGGCACATTCGCCCACTTCTCCAACAGCACCCGATGAACTACTCTCCGGAATGTGGGCTGGGTTGGCGTCGGGGACAACCCTCCTATGGGGAGCCGACCTCCCAGAACGGATGGCATCAGCCATAAAAACTGGCCTCGACCCCTGACAGGGCTCACTCACCCTCTCGTCTTCAGCGGCTATCCCCTTGCCCGTTATCAACCGCCGTCTTTTTCTCTCTGGTGGCTCCTCACCTTCAGAAGTCTCATTCACAGGCCGCAGGGATGGTATTGAAGGAGTCGCTTCACTTGCGGACGCCGCCACAGGCACAACCCTCCTGCTGAGGAACCTCGAGAGCGCCATCACTAAACGAGCCGCAGGGTATGTCTCCACCCTTAGAGTCAGTCCCCGCCCTAGGCGAGGTAACGACGTTTTTCTTCTTCTTAGGGGCACTCCGACCTGCTAACATGAGTAAGTCAGGTAACAAAACCTGAGGGAACTTCCAAACCTGAGCCAAAGAATTACCTGACGGGCCGTATCGTTCACGAAATGCGGCCCAGGTATGACATTCCTCCGCGTAAGGTATCATTCTTTCCACCCACCATTTAATATTGTTAATGAACTGGGGTGGAGAAGCCCTCGCTACAAAAAGAGAAAAGAGAGAAATCACAGTGGCCGAATGGTCAAGGTCGCAAGTAATCATGAATTCTACAAATAAAGGTACTTACGTTCTGGGTTCCATCTTTCCGGGAACCCTTCAGGTTTAGACACTAGGTGCTCCGTCCTCATGTAGAAATACCTACACCAAAAGCGGCGGTTGGTCTTGTCGTCAGCTTTCACAACCAAGCCCTTCGTGCCACGGCTTTTCAACTGCAACATGGTACCCCTCAGGTAACCAGGACTAAATAACTGTAAAAGGTGATGAACTGAGACGCCGCACTCAGCCTTGGCCGCGTACGTGGTCAGAATCCTGCACACCTTCAATGTGTAAGGAGTAAGCTGAGCCGGGCACACATTGAAAAAGCGGCAAAGCTCCTTCGTTAGAGGGTAGATCGGGAGACTATAACCGATCAAAAACAGGTACTCGTAAAATGTGCAGTACCTAGGCCGGTGCACATTAGCGTAGTCTATCCCAGCCGGAGCCATTTCCACATAGTCCGGAATATGGTGTGTCGCTCGAAGATTGTCTAGGTAGGATCGCAACAAATCACTATGCTCCCAGGGAAGGGCTGGACTTTTAGTTGGAAAATCCCTTCGAATATGCATCTCCTTTGGGAGGACGTTGTCTACAGTAAGGGGAGTAAGGAGTTTTCCTGCTTTTTCCTCTTCGCCATCGGAGGAGGGCGGAACCCTAGATGGGGCATTATCTTTGGTCTTTTTACTTCTCTGACGACATTTTGTCATGTTATCCTATGTAAGAAACAAAGCACTAACGACGAGAAGTGTGGCTTCAAAAAAGTGGAAGAGTCTCGCACGAAATAACGGTTGCTAGAAAGAAAGGAAAAGAAGGAAGCCAGAAAAGGATTTCCAAAGGTTCGAAAGATGAAATGGATTGAACCTTCCCCCTATTTATAGGGTTAGGATGCGCAGAAATCGAAGAGGCATAACTCAAAACGGGCGCGTGAAACCAGAACATCACATCATCCTCTGAACTGCCTCGGGAGTAAGTATAATAATGATGCATGCATGCAATGACATCATTTTGAAAAAGGAGCCACGCGTCAGCAGCTCGGCGATGTCATACATTTTATCTCATTCACGTTACCGCCCCCAGGGTGAGGTCAAATTCTCCAAAGACGAGGTTTGCATTTCCGCCCATTGAAGACGTCTACCGAATACGCCTCCAACGAGCGGAGGGACTAACTGTATAGGGTCAAATTTGGCCCTCAATGTCTCTACGCCGATGAGTACGCCCATTGAGCATACGTCAACTAAAGCAAGGGTATGACTTGGGCGTGGGGACAAAGGCGACGCCAGTTAAAATTCAGCGTCCTCACTAGGGGGACATTGACTACTTTTTGTACTTTTATGATTATTTTGAGGAAGGCCTCCTACTATATAAAGGAGACCTTCCCATTGTAAAAGGGGCATCATTATTATTCTCGAATAATACAATTCTCTGATTTTCTCCTACTCTCTCTTTATCTCTACATCTAACGAACACTTATTCTCGAGTTCATACTATCAGATCTACTACAATAATTTTATCTTTTCTATCTCTAGGTTTTATTATATTTGATTACGATTTACCCTCATTTATCTTTTGATTGTTTTTAAGCTTACAAAGTATATTGATAACTTTTGAGCCAAACAATATTAATTTCCATATTAGTATGACATTGTTAGGCGCTACTGTATTAAAACACAAAATCAGAAAATTGTTAGAAGAATAAAAGAAACTGAAAAACAGTAAAGAATAAGAAATATTCTGAGTCCACACTTTGCTTGTGCGTCCTTGAGGAATTTTAACCCCCTCACACGTTGCCAAGGTAATGGATTAAATCCTCCCAGGATGAAACGGAATAAACCTTCACGCAACAGTGGCAATAAAAACTGCAGGATACCAATGAACTCAAAGAACAGAGCAAAATCACACTTACGAATTTGAGAGAGAGAGAGACTGCGAATTAGAATGCAGTATTTTCAGAAAGAAGGAAGTTCTGCAATTTTTCAGTGTATTAAAAACGAAGCCATGCCTCAAAATTTATAGGCAATTATTGGAAGAGATGTGATGTTTGTTCTGGAAAAGGTATCTGTTCAGAAGTTTACGCGTCCTGCGCGGTCCTACCGCGGTCAGGCCTGGACAACGGCTAACTAACTGACATTTAATTAATTATTAAATAATTAATTTTGTCCAAAAATAATCTTATCGGTCGATCCAAAGCCGAAGCTGAGCGAGCGACGACGACGGGCAGGTTAGTTTCAAACCCCGGTTCGAACAGGAGGAGTACGCCATGCTAATGTGCCTTGGATGATCCATTCTCTTCAACTCCTTTTAAGAGCTTTAAGAAGTGATTCTATATATAAGCACACAAATGTAGTTTTCCCTCACCAATGAGGGACAAAGTGCAAGTCAAAAGCTCACTTCATTCAAAATTTTCATTTCCCTCCATTTTATTTCCCACTATTTCCAATTCACACTCTTAGATTTTTAAAGTCCAATGCTTAGCTAGCGTTTGACCATAGATCCCAAATTTATTTTGAAAAATTTGATTTGGGTGAAGTTTGGTTTGAAGATGAAAATGTGTTTGGACATACATTTTGATAACATATTTTCCAACTTTATTTTGAAAAAACATGTATATAATTCCCAAGTTTTGGGATTTTGGCCCAAATTCAGCTCCATAGCTGATTTTGGAATTTGAAATTTTTGATTTGGGATTTGGCCAAACATGAGTTTTGAAAATAAATCTCAAATTTATTTTGGCAAAACTTATGGCCAAACGGGACCTTAAAGTCTTAAGCTCAATGCTTAAAGTCCAACAGACATTTCTTAATGTGATATAAAAATTAGGAATATTTGAAGGATTGTAGTCAACGCAATCATCAAAGAAATAAAATAGAAAGTCAACTCATACTATTGTATCTCTTTGATTAATTTGTGGGTGTATGAGTCGTGGGTGTATATTTTCGGCACGACAGGTCAATTGAACCATGCAGGGAATGTATATCTTTAGTACTATTAATTTGGTTCGATATCATCCCAAAAAAGCAATACCAATAATAATTTAGAGACAGAGAATAAGCAGCTTATGGGTTTATCAACTTAATTTCCCATCTGTCAAAGATCTCTCTTGTTATTTCTATAGGTTGTGATAATCCTTTTGTTTGTTGTTTAGATATCAAATAATTGCTTATTTAACTTTTTAATTTGCGCTCATTCCCTTGGAATATGTAAATTAATATTATAATTATAAGATTACGATACATAGTATTTTCATCGATAATGCTGATCATGGCGTGGTTAGTAATGGCTGCTTCGTGCACAATGACATATATAATTCAATATATGCAATTATAACCCTATTATCCATCAAAAGTATGAATTGTATAATACTGTATAAGTAAGCAATATTTTATTGGATTACGAGGAAATTTGAATAATAAACAAACTCTGGCTGATCAACTTCTTATCTCTCTTTCCTATCCTTTTCTCTTTTCTTATATTTTGGATCATTTTCATTTTCTTGGTAAAGATATGATCCGCGGAATAAGTTAGAGAATGAGAATAAACTTTAAAACATTAGAACTAGGGGTGGACATACTTTGGGCAAATCGGAAATCCGAATTTCTTAGAATTTTGGTTTGAATTTTCGGATTACGGATTGGATTTTAGATTTAATTCTTAAAATTTTTGAATTTCGGATTGGATATTGGATTTGCTACTTCGAATTTTTGGATATCCGAAAATCCGAAATTCTTATACTTTATATTTAGTCCATTATCCATATGTCAATAGCAATAAGTTCAATACCCTACCCATTAGATATTATAATATATATTCAATATTAATTACTAAGTTATTATGAGAATACTTTCTATTTGGATATGATTTTATTATTTCTACTTCTTATCTGTCGTATTAACATCTCTATTGTATTTTTTAGATAATAATTTCATTACTTTAATATTTCATTTGGATGATTGCGGTGAGAATGAAAAACTTTTCAGACAATTTAACATGAGTACTTCATTTGGATATCCATTATTTGTAAAAAGAAGAGACATCTCAACTTATAAGCTCAAAACCGAAAATTCAAAATATCCAAACCGATTAATCCGAAACCAAAATTAAAAAATCCGATCCAATCCAAGCTTATTTGAATTATCATTTCGTCAATCCGAAAACTGAAAAATCCAAACCGAAATTTCATATGCAATCTGAACTGCCCGAACGCCCACCCCTAATTAGAACCCTCGCTTCATTTATCACGAAATTATATTGAAATCCAAGTAATTAATGACATCTGTGGAAACAATATAGTTTATGATTTTCGTTGTTTATAGGATTTAATTTGTAGTTTGTTAAACACTATGACGAACGCTAAAAATCACAAAAAAACGCATCAACTAATGTGTTGCTTAAAGTTGATAATTGTCCTAACAAAGTATTGCGAATTTGCAGAGACAAAGGTAAAATGGTTTTCTTGGGCTAACCAGTTTTTTTATATTATTATTTTCAATTAATTTGTAATTTCGAAGAACTCCAATTTAATCGTTTCAGTAATAGGGTCAACGCACTTTAGTTAAGACATGTTGAAATTAAGAGATTTGAGGATATATATACCCTAATTTAACCGTACTTTTAAAAGAAAATTACATTAGAGGATATGAGGGAAGGCGGAAAGGCAGAAAGAGAATAATATATGTTACATATATGAATTGAATGGCCCCCTCAACTGTGAAGGATAGAAAGCTCACCAAGTAAGCTAGCCCTTATCCCTAATTAATAATTGTACTAAGCTTACAATTTTTTGTCTACTAAAAAATTTGTAGGCAAATTATTAATGATTTTTGAAATTGCCATTTGTAACATCATTTGTACTATGGAAACTCAAGGGAGCATGTACAAGTTGTCATAAATTATACTCCTATAAACTAAGATTGATAGAAGAAGAAAAAGGAAATTGAATTCAACTAAAAGCTTGTCCATGAAGAAATTCATTAAATATAAAGCTATGCCTTTTTACAAACAAAGATATATACTTTTGTGTGGTTGCATATGCAGAAAAGCTAGCAACTGGCTATTTTCATCTTTCGGTGCGATGTGATGACATACTGGAAAGAAGAAAAAAAATCTGAAGCATTTGCCAAAGTTATTTCAGTATAAAGCATATTTCTTTAATTATCTGATAAAATAATTCGCTACTTTTGTGCTAATTAAAAAATCCAGAAAAAAAAAAAAACGAAAAACGATGAAAGGAATTGTCAAAATCAGAATAATTATTTGCGAAAGCATTAGGTAATCTCCAGGAGATTTCAGGAAATAATATAGATCGCCAGCTTAACTAATGCATGCATGTTGTGACAATATAAAACCATACATGATAAACTAGCGTTACATAATTGTCTGAGCCTAAAACTGGACAAAACATCAAATCTCTTTTTGCTTAGTATTTTAATCATTTATTCTATTACAGAAAGAAGTCAAACATGACATTTCAAATTGAATGTTGCCTTTGTTTGACTTTCCAGGGTTGATGAGGAAGAAATAAAGTTAAACCGTGTGTATACGGGTAAAATCAGGCCCGCTGAATACCTCGATTTACTACTAAGTCAAACGGTGCAGGGATGCGATCGTAATGAATTGAAGTCAAAGTGAGCAGCCCCTCGTATAGGGGCTCGGGCAAAACACCTGTCCTCAGAGGTATCGGGGCCATGTCCTCCGGGTCCGGTCCAAGGATCAAGGCTTCGGAGAACATTACCAAACAACTGCACACGACTAACAAAGGGCCGTGATGTCCGTTCCCAACCGGATATCATGACGTGAATCTCGGCCCATATCGGCAGAAAATCAGTGATTAGCGAAACATAAGATTTTTAACTTTCTTAGAATTGTACTTAGGGTAAAATTCCCCTACTCTATAAAGGGGAAGCTTATTATTCATGGGACACATGGTAATACGCATATCAAGGCAATTTATTCTCTTTGTTGTTCAAAGTTCTTATTTTTGTTCTTGAGTTCTTCATAAGTACAAGCTTTGGAATCGAGGGTAGGTTCCTCGTCGAGCCATTAGCCGAGTTTGAGTCACCCTCTTATAATTGGTTTGGCTATCTATTACGTCTTTATTTGCTTAATTTAACGCCATTAATCACTTGTATTGAATTAATCCACATATCCTTAAAATCACATATAAATTTAATTGTTATCCATTTTTAGAGTAAACAATGTGCAAGTTTAATAATTGTTGGAGAAAAGTTTTGGTCGTCACATAGTTCCGCTCTCAATGTGCCAATGATGTAGCGTTTGATGGGTGATTAGCTAGTGTATAACATCCAACGAGAATTGTATGTTACTCGTTTTTTGATTATTTAATGATGGAAAATACGATATGGAATAACTAAATGGGCGCTTTTAGTTATAGTACAAAGAATTAATATAACATATTGTATCATAAGAGGGGAGAATATAACGACCTGACCGGTCGTTTTGATAATTAACGTCCTGTCCAGCGACATAAGGTCTCGAGTAGCTTCGTATTATGTGTTATGACTTGCGTGTATGACTGAGTTCAGTTTTCGAATGATTCAGAATCAATTTGGGATGAAGATTCATGTTTTAGAAGCTTAAGCGGTAAGAGTTGACCGAAGTTTTGACTTTTGTGTAGACGACTCCGAAATGATATTTTGATGATTCCAATAGCTTCGTATGATGATTTTGTACTTAGGCGTGCATTTGGATATGGAGTTGGAGGTCTGTAGGATAATTTGAAGCATTTCGGCGAAAATTGAAAAGTTGAAGTTTTTTTGGAAGGTTGAGAGTTTTGATCGAGAGTTGACTTTGGTGATACCGGGGTTGAATTTTAATTCCGAGAGTTGGATTAGCTCAGTTATGTCCTTTGAGACTTGCATGCAAAATATGACATCATTCCTAATGATTTGATATGTTTCGGTACAAGTTTTAGAAGTTGGAAGATTTGAAAGTTCATAAGCTCGATTCGTAGTGCGATTCGTAGTTTCGACGTTGTTTGATGTAATTTGAGATCTCGATCAGGTCTGTGGTAAGTTGTGGAACTTGTTCGTATGTTTCGATGGGGTCCTGGGGGCCTCAGGTGTGTTTCGGATCGGTTGCGGGTCAAATTCCCCTTGTTTGGAGTTGTTGATGACTGGTGTCTGATAACCTTCTTCGCGGTCGCGTAGTGTTAGCCGTGATCACGTAGTATATTTGCTGACATGCAATAATTTCTTCTTCAGGTTTGCACGGTGAGGATATCGATCGCGTACGTTGGGGCTGTGGTGGAACGCGTTCGCACTCTTCTGTCTGCGATCGCGTAGTGCTTTTCTTTGAGGCGGTGATATTTCACCCTCACGATCACAATTCTTTGTTCGCGATCACGTAATGTTTCTCTAGGCAGCCGATGATTCCTTCTTCGTGATCGCATACGAATTTCCGTAATCTCGATGCTTGTTACCTGGGCAGCAGATTATATTTTCCAAAATTGAGGGTTTTTCCATTTTTATCATATCTTGAGTTATAGACCTCGGATTAGAGCAATTTTTCGTAAGTTTTTCAAGCAAATCATTGTGGTAACTGTTCTTCACCCCAAATTTATTATATTTCATGATTTCATACTTATTTTTATCATTAAATTAGTGTTTTGAGTTGAGAATAAAAGATTTTTTTGAAAAAATCTTTCAAATTGTAAAATGAGGATTTAAATGACGGAATAATATCGAAAGTTGATAATTTTGGTATGGTTGAGTATCGGAATGGGCGTTCAAGTTTTGTGAATTTTATCGGGTTCCGAGATACGTGCCGTGGGTTGACTTTTATTTCTTGTTAAAGTGATCACGCCCAACTCTAGTCCTAAAAAGGATAAGCGGTCGCTGCAAATATAATCCGGTCTAAAAGCCTGGAGTCGAATCCCACAGAGAACTAAGGCTTAGTTGTATCTGTTTAATATCACCAAGAACACAAGATTGAATAATTTTCTAAATTATAAAGATTGAGATTTATATTTCTAACTAATTAACTAGCAAATACTACAAAGCGGTAAAATTATCAACTAACGAGACAAAGGGTAGGAGACTAAATTAAGGAGGTCTAGAGTTATGATTTTCCCGATTGTCGGAATCCTTCTAGCTATCTTCCCTACAATTTTGCCAAAGTATTCTCTACTGATCGTGAGCACTTTAGGTACCGTAATTCTCTCTCGAGCAACTACAACAATTTACTAGACATATTATCTCGAACTATGCTAGTTGGCTTTATCTAACCGCTCATTATGACCACGTCAAGGCTTTGTTATTTCTAAACCTACCTTTAAACCCAATATATTGATTTTTCACATACGTTAGGAGTGACGTTGTTCAACAACCACCTAAATATGTATCCTTTCTCAAGCAACACATAATAAATAGGCACAGTCAATCGATGACCATTCAATCAACAAAAATAAGCACGTAGTTGAACAAGTAGAGAAATCCAACAGCTCAACTATATAAAAACATTACAAGAATTTATCCTACAAAAGGTTCTATCAAAACCCTAGATAACAAATTAGTTATTCATAAATTATTTGACTCAAAATTTGTTAAACACTTTTTAATCAAATCAATCAATGAAGATGAAGGAGTAAATCGTAATCGAAAATAATAAACCCTAAGATGATCTTTGATAATAGATTCTTGCAGCAATAGTATATATGAGAGAAAGGGGAGACAATAATAATCTTAGAGAGATGAAAGAGAGAGAGAGATATTCTTAGAGAGACGAGAGAGCAAGAGAGCTTGTATATCCAATAAATAATGAATCGCCCCCTTTTACAAAGCTCTGATCCCCTTTATATAGTAGGGGATCCTTATGTAAATATTAAAAGGCAGAAAGAAAATACATGCTATAGAGGGGCCGACGTGATTATGGAGTCGTCCCTCCTATTACCCCTAAGTCGTCCTTCTGTCAGGACCCACATATGTTGAATGTTCGGTCGTGCTGGCTTAGGGACGTGATCGGTCAAATTCGACCCCATACAGTTAGTCCCTCCGCTCGTCGGGGTTGCGACGAGATGCGTCCTCGATGGGCGGAATCGGTACCTCCGTTCAGCGAGAGTTTGACTTTGTCAAAGAATTGTGACGTGATAGGTAGGAGACAGTAATCATGACTGTCAGAGCGTCGAAACGAAACGCCTTTCCCCGTGTGACAGCGCTCGCATGTGTCATTATTGCTCGTATTCTCGAGGCAGGAAACATGTGTTCTAGTGCTTGGTTTCCCACACTGATTCGAAGTCTACCTCTTCAATTTTGGTACCACCCAACCCTATAAATAGGGGAAAGGTTTAACTTGATTCAAACTTTGATCACTTGTAAGAGCATTCCTACACTTCAGTGTCCATTTTCGCACTATGGTACTTTTCCTTTGGTCGAAAATTTCTTTCTTCTTCATTGTGTTGCGTACAATTCCTTTTCGAACGAGATCATGCCTAAACCTCACCGAAATGATGAGAGGGTCCCAGAAGCTGCTCCATCAAACGTTCCGCCCCCTTCCGATGGCGGAGAGATGTATGAAGAAGAGGACATTAGTCCTCTTACGGTGGAAGCACTGTTACCGAAGCATCTCTTGTCCTAGAGTGATTTCAAAAAAGACTCTCCCATGCTAACTCCAGAGTTTTTTGAATCGCTGCAAAACCATTTAGACGATCTCCATATGAAGTATGTCATACCCGCCCATGTAGAGATGGTTCCAGCGGGGAGAGATCACGTAGATGTTCACCGTCCAGGGTACTGCGCCTTTTACGAGTATCCCTTTTTGATCCATTATGGCCTCCCTATTTTCCCTTTGGTGGAGGAGCTTTGCCAATTCTATAACACGTGCCCCGCTCAACATACGCCATATACCCTGAAAGTGCTTCGGCTACTGACCAAGTATGCAGAGTTGGTCGGATGTGAAGTCTCGATCCATCACCTATTACAATTGTTCAGTGCCGGTTATCTGAGAAGGACCATGGTGCACTTAAGAAGCCGTGGTACGAAGGGGTTGGTGGTAAAAAATGACGACCGATCTAGTCGGGTTCTGGCGTAAATATTTTTTTATCAGGACCGAGCATGTGGTCGCTAACCTTGCTGGATTCCTAGAGAAGTGGAATTAGAAACATGAGTATTGCAGTTGGTTAAGTTCCTTGTTACTGGCGACTGTTGCAATTCTAATTTTTGTATTGCAGCCATGGCTCATCCGCCCCCGTTCATCATCGGTCTTAGGAGATGGGTTGCCGACTTGCTGCCCTATGCGGACCAACACGTGGCCTGCCTTCATGCAGTTCTATTGCCCCAATTCCCCTTCAGGTAGATTTCTAATTTTTCTTTGTAAATTCTGCAACCCTGCTCACTTCTTTTTATGGCGACAGGTCGAGGTACTTCTAGAAAGAGGGTGCCAGTCCCTACTCCCAGGCGGTCCAACGTTGCCTCAGATACTCGTGATGTATTACGCGAGTATGTCCGAGGGGGTCTCCCTCTAGTTCCTTTGCAAGGGGCCGTGTCTACGACTATGATTGTGAGGGAGTCGACATCATTGTCTCCGGCCCCGCAACCCGCGAACGAGTCTCCCAACGGTGAGGAATCCTTGGAAAGAAAAAGGAGGAGGCTTGAAACGGGCAAGGGGATGGTCGCCGAAGCTTAAGGAAGTGGGGTGCCTCAATCGGTGCCCAGACCTGTATTTATGGCCGACGATATTTTATCTAGGAGGTTGGCCCATCAGAAGAGTGCTGCTCCCGGTACTAGCTCGGCACGTGCCGTTGAGGGGGGGGAGGGTTATCAACCAATATCGATGGAACTGGCAAGGAAGCAGAGGGATCGGACTCTGACATCGCCCAGGAGGATGTGGATGAGTTCGTGAAGGGCCTTACTCATATGGAGATGACGACGGACGGATCCGATCATCGTATTGTGATTCCGGGGACTTACAACTTGTTGTTGAACATCGAGCAGGCTGTATCGGCCCTTACTCTATTTTGTGCTGCCCCTAAGAGCGAGACGCTCATCATCGTAAGTGATGCAGAGCTGTCACGAAAGGTTGCCGGCATAGCTTTATAGGTAATCCTTATTCTTCTCTCTTTTGCGTATTGTAAGATTGACCTCAAGCGTGCTTATTTCTGCATTTCTTTTCAGACCCTCGTTTTGGAGGTGGAGAGGGGGCGCCATGAGCAGAAAAGGGCGGCTGTCTTTGAAAAGATGTTAAAGAAGTACCAGAGGTACCGTTCTAAGCATCGGGTGGCGGTCGACCTCTACCAGCAGAACCGTGAGTTTCGGGTGTTCCGCGAGGGGTTTGAGTAGAGGCAGGCCCAATTAGAGCGTAGGGGGTTGAGCTAGAAGAGGCGGACAATGAGTTGATGAGAGTCGTGGCCCGTAACAACAAATGGGAGGCGCTCCTTAGAGCGAAAGATGATGAGCTCGAGCTGAGTCGAGAGGTGGCGGCGGAGAATGCCGACCTTCATCAGAGAGTAGCGGACCTGCCCACTGAACTCGATGCCAGGATGGCGGAAATCAATGGACTTAAGCAGGTCGCTCCTCCAAGGTTAGAGGAAGTGGGTCACCTTTCTCAGCCCTTCTCATCTCGTCCCTCGTCTGGTAAGAGCGCACGTCGCAGTGCGTATGAGATATGTATTTTGCAGAGGCTAAACTTGACGTGTATAGAGAGCTTCATGCCGAGGGCAGGGCGATGGAGAAGGAAGTTCAGGCATGGTGGCGCGAAGCTCGCACTGACCTTGAAGCATGCGGTTACTATCCCAACTCTCCTGATGGGAAAGGTTGTACTTTCGAGGACGTCGATCGACTTGACTCGGATTCTTGGTATAATGATGTTTATCGCCCAGGAGGCAAAGAGTAGCCACAAATTTGTATATATTTTTTTGTTTTTGTGAAATGTACTTGGGACCGTCCGTGGGGGAAAATGTAAATATATTTTTTGTTGTGATATAAACTTTGTTTTTATTGCTTCGTCCGCTAGTTGTTTTTCCCTTCTTGGGTTTCCTTTTTTACAGCACTTAGCCTCCGTAGATGTTGCTTTTATTGTTCGTTAAAAAGGTCGTCGTGGTTTGAGCGAGGTCGAAACGATGTCGATGGCCTTAGCTATTAGAATGTTACTTTGACTGTCGTCGAAGTAGTATCCGTCATGGTTCGAACGAGGTCGAACCGATGTCGATGGCCTTAGCCATTAGGATGTTGCTTTGACTGTTGTCGAAGTAGTATTCGTCGTGGTTCAAACGAGGTCGAATCGATGTCGATGGACTTAGTCATTAGGATGTTTCTTCGAATGTCATCGAAGTAGTATCCATCGTGGTTCGAACGAGGTCGAACCGATGTCGATGGCCTTAACCATTAGGATATTGCTTCGACTATCGTCGAAGTAGTATCTGTCATGGTTCGAACAAGGTCGAACCGTTATCGATGGCCTTAGCCATTAGGATATTGCTTCGAGTATCGTCGAAGTAGTATCCGTCGTGGTTTGAACGAGGTCGAACTGATGTCGATGGCCTTAGCCATTAGGGTATTGCTTCGACTGTTATCAAAGTAGTCGAAGTAGTATTTGTCGTGGTTCGAACGAGGTCGATGGCCTTAGCCATTAGGATGTTGCTTCGACTGTCATTGAAGTAGTATCCGTCGTGGTTCGAACGAGGTCAAACCGATGTTGATGACCTTAGACATTAGGATATTGCTTCGACTGTCATCGAAGTAGTATGCGTCATAGTTCGAATGAGGTCGAACCAATATTGATGGCCTTAGCCATTAGGATGTTGCTTCGACTGTCGTCGAAGTAGTATCCATCGTGGTTCGAACGAGGTTGAACCGATATCGCTGGCCTTAGCCATTAGGATGTTGCTTCGACTGTCATCGAAGTAGTATCCGTCGTGGTTCGAACAAGGTCAAACATATGTCGATGGCCTTAGCTATTAGGATGTTGCTTCGACTGTCGTCGAAGTAGTATCCGTCGTGGTTCGAATGAGGTCGAACCAATATCGATGGCCTTACCCATTAGGATGTTGCTTCGACTGTCATCGAAGTAGTATCCGTCGTGGTTCGAACGAAGTCGAACCGATGTCGATGGCCTTAGACATTAGGATGTTGCTTCGACTGTCATCGAAGTAGTATCCATCATGGAATGGAGATTAACTCTTGTTCGTGTAATGGAGATTAAATCTTGTTCGTGTAATGGAGATTAACTCTCGTTTGTGTAATGGAGATTAAGTCTTGTTCGTGTAATGAGATTTCTTTTCATTCAATGGAGATTTATATACATACAATGGTGACCTGTTCGTACAATGGAGAATAACTAGTGTAGTCCCTTCATTATATTGGCCTGCAGACCATGTCGACTGGCCGATATGATGAATCTGTGCTTCGGAGCCACCAGGTATCCCCTTTGCCGCCTCGTTAAAAACCTTCTCGAGAAAACCCAATTGGGACAAAACTCGAGTCAGGGAAAAAGAGTATAACTTAGGAGATGCCTTTCAGAAGTGGAAGTATTTGAGGTGTGCGACGTTCCAATTATTTTGGAGTGGTTTCCCCCCATCGTTTCTAGCTGGAACACCCCTTTGTTCGCCGCTGCTATGATTTTGTATGTTCCGTCCCTATTGGTCCCCAATTTTCCTTCCTTCGGGTCTTTCGATGCCAGTATTTTGGCTTTGAGGACGTCGTCGCCAAATTTGAGCGATCTTACTTTGGCTTTCTTGTTGTAATATCTTTCTGCCTGCTGTTTTTGGGCTTTCATTCTTATATGGGCCATATCTCTTCGTTCTTCGGCTTCGTCTAGACCTTGCAGTCTGCTTTCGTCATTATCTGCCCCGCTGGTATGGGAATATCTCAGGCTTGGTTCCCCGATTTCGACGGGTATGACTGCATCAGTTCCGTAGACCAGTGAGTACGGCATTTCTCTCGTGCCGGATTTGGGCGTAGTCCTGTATGCCCATAATACTTCAGGTAGTAATTCGGGCCATAACACTTTAGCTTTCTCGAGCTTTTTTTTCAATATGTTCAATATCGTCTTATTGGAAGACTCGGCCTGGCCGTTAGCAGCGGGATGATACGGAGTGGGGAGTATCCGTTTGATGTTCCAATTCTCGAAATCAGTCGTCTTCCTACCGATGAACTGAGGGCCATTGTCACAGCTAATTTTTTGGGGATGCCGAAATGACATATGATGTTTTTCAATATAAAGGCGATGACTTCTTGCTTGCGTATCTGTGCGTACGCACCTGCTTCCACCCATTTGAAAAAATAGTCACTCAAAACTAAAAGAAAGCGCACCTTTCCTCGTCCTGCTGGCAGAGAGCCGATTATATCCATTCCCCACTTTATGAAGGGCCATGGCGGGGTGACTGAATGGAGAAGCTCCCCCACTTGGTGTATCATGGGGGCATACTTTTGGCATTGTTCGCATCTTCAGACGTAATTTGCTGCCTCTTTTTTCATAGTAGGCCAGTAATAACTGGCGCGGATGAGGCATCGGACGAGGGCACAATTTCCTGTATGGGCACCGCAATGGCTCTCATGCACCTCTTCTAATACTTGTCTCGTTTGATGCAGCTCGAGGCACTTAGCAAGGGGACCACCAAATGTTCTCTTGTAGAGGTCATGATTTATCAGACTGTATCTAGCGGCTTGTACGCGGAGCTTCTTGGTTTCTTTTTTTCACGTGGGAGTGTTCTGTCCTGCAGATAGGATACAAACTGGTTGCGCCAGTCCCAATTTAGATTTACAGAGAATACCTCGATGTGGTCGATGGCCGAATGGAGGAGGGTGACCACACTTTCTTTGTTGATATTCTTGGTGACCGCGGCCAGCTTGGCTAACCCATCTGCCTAGACATTTTGTGCCCTGGGGATTCCTCGAAGCGACATTCATCAAACTCAGGCATTAGCTTATGGATTTATGATTGGTATTTTTGTAGCCTTTGTTCTTTGATTTGGTAAGTCCTGGTTACTTGATTTATGACGAGTTGAGAGTCGCAGTAGAGGATGAGTTGACGAGCCCCGTATTTGATGGCCAATTTCATACATGAAATCACAACCTCATACTCGGCCTTGTTGTTAGTCATCTCGGTGAATCATATGGACTGGCGAGTTATTCACCCATGGGGACTTCGAGGATGAGTCCCAGCCCCAATCCCGAGGCATTCGCAGCACCGTCAGTGTAGAGAATCCAGAGGTCAGTGTGGGCAGAGGCGCGAAGGGCCTCTTGTTCCACCTCTGGCAATATCCCCGCACTGAAGTTGGCAAAAAAGTAGGCAAGTACCTGCGACTTAATAGCGGTTCTTGGGTGGTAGGTTATGTCATGCTCGCCGAGCTCTATGGCCCATTTGGCAAGCCTACCCGAGAGTTTGGGTTTATGTAGGACGCTTCTGAGGGGGAAGGTGGTTATTATTTTTATGGGATGGCATTGAAAATAAGGTCTAAGCTTCCGTAAAGCTACGACCAGTGCCAGAGCCAGTTTCTCAAGGTGTGGGTACCTCGTTTCGGCATCTATTAAAGTTTTGCTGATATAATAAATAGGGGATTGAGTACCTTTGTTTTTGTGGACTAAGACGGCGCTGACAGCAACTTCGGATACTGCCAGGTACACCAGTATACACTCGTCCGGATTTGCTTTGACGAGCAATGGCGGTGAAGATAGATATGCTTTTAGTTTCCTTAGGGCCTCGATGCATTCCTCATTCCATTGTAACCCATGATCTTTCCTCAGTACACTGAAGAACTTGTGGCATCTGTCCGAAGATCGTGAGATGAACCTTGATAGGGAGGCTATTCGCCTCGTCAGTTTCTATACCTGCTTCTTGCTGTTCAAAACCTCATGTATCGTGTCTATGGCCTTGATCTGATCCGGGTTGAGTTCGATACCTTGTTGTGATACGAGAAAACCTAGGAATTTTCCCAAGGCCATAACGAAGGTGCATTTTTCTGGATTCAATTTCATCCCGTACTGCCTCAGTATCTCGAAGGATTCTTTCAAATGATCGATATGGTCCTCCTTCTTTGCCGATTTTACTAACTTGTCATCGATATAAACCTCCATTATCTTGCCGAACTATTCCTTGAGCATCTTGGTGACCTACCTTTGGTACGTTGCGCCCGCGTTTTTGAGTCCGAAGGGCATCACTTTATAACAGTAAGTCCCTTGGTGGGTGATGAAAGTTGTCTTCTCTTGATCCTCTTCGGCCATCAGGATCTGGTTGTAGCCGGAGTAGGCATCCAAGAAACTTAGCAGTTCATGCCCTGCTATTGCGTCGATCAAATGGTCGATGTAGGCAATGGGAAGGAATCTTTTGGGCGTGCCTTGTTCCGATCGGTGAAGTCCATTCACATTCTCCGTTTCCCATTTTTCTTTCTAACCATGACCACATTAGCGACCCATTGCGGGTATTTTGATTATCTGATAGAACCGTTGACTAGTAATTTGTCCACTTCTTCACTGACCGCCTTATTGATTGCGGCGTTGAATTTCCTTCTCATATGCCGTATGGGCGGATAGAGTGGGTCGACATTCATCTTATGAGTGGCGATGTCTTTTGGGATCCCCGACATATTTGAATGAGAGAAGGCAAATAAATCTACATGTTTAGTTAAGAATTCGTGGTACTTAGTTGGGTCGGAGAGGTTGTGCCCAATATAGTCTTTCTTTGAATTATCGGTATCATCCAGCTGGACCAGGTCGAGGTTCTCGATTGTCGCTTTGCAAGCTTCTACGACATCTGGGTCCCTAATGACCTCTACCGTCGGGTTGATTTTATTTCCCGACATGGCTGATTGCTATGCTTCCGCGCTTGCTCCCTTCAGTTGTTTGGTATGTATATAGTCTTGGGCAATCCGGTAGCATTCCTGGGCTATACGTGGCTCATCTCGAATGCTGAATATTTCCCATGGGGTAGGAAATTTGATTACTTGATAGAAACTCGAGGGAACGGTTCGCATGGCATTTATCCATGTACGCCCTATGATGACATTGTAAGCCGTTTCCTGATTCATGATGTGGAATGTGGTCTCCAGCGTGACTCCTCCTGCCAAGACTGGCAATGATATCTCTTCGGAGGTTCGCTCTACTGCATTGTTAAAACCCGTTAGTAACGCGGTATTATCTTATCTTCGAGCCTCATTTGCATAAGAACTCTTGGGTGGATAACACACGCGCCGTTTCTATCATCTACCATGATTCTTTTCACATCAATATCAGCAATGCATAAAGTTATAACTAAAGCATCGTAATGAGGGAAAGACAAACCATCAACGTCAAACTTATCGAAGGTGATACTATCTTTGAAGTCATCATACCGTTCGTGAGAGATCGTGCGCTTCAACTTTTGTGTGGTGGTGAACTTTACATGGTTGATTGCTGAGTCGTCGCCGCCACTGACGATCATCTGTATGGTGCGTGCTGAAGAAGGTAGTTTTGGTGGTCCTTGGGATTGGTCGCATCCTCTAGCGAAATTTGCCCTTTCTTTATCACTGTGCAGCTCCTTCAGGTATCTCTGGTTCAGCATTCTAACCACCTCCTATTGTAGACCTTTGAAATCTTCGGTCTTGTATCCTCTTTCCTGATGGAATTCGCATAGGACGTTTGACCTCCTTGCACTAGGATCTGATTTCATTTTTTGCGGCCACTACACCTTCGTGCCCAGCTTCTCTAGTGCATACACTATTTATGAAGGGGAGACACAAAAGTTATGAGCATATAATAATAGGGACATACCTCTTTCATTTCAAAGTAGGGCGGTATGTCGCTGCACGACATTTGGATGCCTTGGAGGAGGCAGATTGGGAGTTCTGATGTAAGGCTGATGCCTTTCTCTATTGAAGCATGAGAGTTGTTCCCGTCGCCCATCGTTGCGTCGATCCCTCATTACCTCTGATTGTACTGACGTTAGTCGTTGGGTCAGACCATTAAGATCGTCTTCGTCCGCTCTTACTTCGGCGTAGTAGGCATTATCAATATCTTCCCACGTGGTGGGCGGATACTTCATGAGTCGATTGAGCAGCTTCTTGGTTGTTTTTGATCCGTCTCTATTCAACCCATTTTGTAAAGCTGCGACCGCCATTCCTTCTGATACGTTTGGCAGTCCCATTCTTACCATGTTGAATCGGGCCAGGAAGTCCCTGAGTCTTTCACCCGTTGTTTGTCTGATGGCAAAGATATCACTGACCCTAGCTTCAACCTTCTTTGCTCCTGCATGAGCGGTGCCGAATTTGTCTGCCATTTCTTCGAATGTTGATATTGATCTAGCTGGTAGTGTAGAGTACCACGTTAATTCCCCTGATGTCAAAGTTTCACCAAACTTTTTCAACAGCACAGACGGCACTTGTTCTTTTGATAAGTCATTGCCTTTTACGACGGTCACATAATGGATCAGATGGTCTTCCGGATCCGTGGTCCCATCATATATTTCAAGTATGGTGGCATCTTGAAGGTTTTTGGGATCGGGTGAGGGGCATCTTCCTCACTATATGGTTTCTCGACGAACCTTCCCACATCGCATTTCGGCAGTAGCTTAGGGGCACCATGTATCTTGTCTACCCTTTCCTGGTGCTCTTACATTTGATCACGAAGCGCTTTATTCTCGTTCTCCATTTTTTCCATTTTCTTAAGGATGGTTGCGAGTGCATCATCGCTTGCATTGTTATCGGTATGGGCGTTACTTATTCGTACAAAACTGGGCTCACCAGTGGCGGCAATGATTTCTGCCATTGACGAATCTTTGATATTTTCCTGACGTGATTTCTCGAGCATGCTACTTAGAGTGTTCATCAACCATTCCTCTAATAGATTTTTGAATACCGGGGGAGTTTCCTTTGCTGCAGATGTAGAGGCCCCTCTTTCATGTAAAGTCGTCAGATTTTCGAGTGAAGAAGGTGAGATCTCCCCCAACGGTACACTACTTTGTGTTACATTCGCGGTATTTTCTCTACCGGCTTCGTTGAGGGGGGTCTATGAGGTTTCTTGAGACATCTGCTATCATCTTCAGCGTTGATTCTTTCTCTGCCATTTGTTGGTTTCTATGGAGTCTGAAGGATAGTGATTGTTGTTTTTGATATCCTAGGTGTGAACTATGATTTCGACTACCAAAATCCCCACAGACAGCTCCAAATTGTTTGACTCAAAAGTTGTTAAACACTTTTTAAGCAAATAAATCAATGGAGATGTACGGGTAAATCGTAATCGAAAATAATAAATCCTAAGATGATCTTTGATAATAGATTCTTGCAGTAATAATGCATATGAGAGAAAGGGGAGACAGTAATAATCTTAGAGAGATGAAAGAGAGAGAGATAATCTTAGAGAGATGAGAGAGCAAGAGAGCTTGTATATCCAATAATGAATGAATCGCCCCCTTTTACAAAGTTCTGATCCCCTTTATACAGTAGGGGATCCTTCTGCAAATATTAAAAGGCAGAAATAACATACATGCTATAGAGGGCCGACGTGATTATGGAGTCGTCCCTCCTATTACCCCTTAGTCATCTTTCTGTCAGGACCCACATATGTTCAGCGGTCGGTCGTGCTGGCTTAGGGATGTGATCGGTCAAATTCGTCCCCATACAAATAGTATGTAAAACTACAATACTAAAAGTCATAACCAACAACGAAAAATAGGAAGAGGAAGGAAAAACTCGTAGAAGAATTTTCCACCTTGCTTCTATTGTGTCTCTGTCTCCTTAGGTCGAATCTGTGTCAAAAATTGGTCTCCTTCGCCTCCTTAGGTCTAGATTATGTCAAAAATGTGTCTAACCTCTTAAAATACCTTTTTTTCTATGTATATATACCAACTAGAATTGGGATCAAATAATTATATCTTCTCCTACACGATAAAGGACAATTTATTCAGGTCTGAATGCCGCGGCCGCGGTTCGGGCGTCGTACATTGCAAGTACACTGCCTCAGCCCGCCTCCGTCCGTGATTGCGGTTTCGAACGCATTTTTCACCTTGTTCCCTTTGGAATTTGGAAACATGTAAAACATGAAAGTTATAGCCCTTTGCGTTAGAGTTCAAACCATAATTGTGGATCTCAAATGGAGTTCTGAGCAAAATGTTATGTGCATTTTACTAGACAGTGCGTAATATACCTACTCGATTTTTCGTTTTGTTTCTCTATCATATGTTGATCCCCAAATACGATCCTGCCTTAATTCCTTGGGCTTTTACTTAGACTTCAAAGCTCTAAATCACTTGAATTCATTCCATAACATCTATATAGCTCGGAATCACTCCTACAAGGCATAAAATACACAATTAGTGCAAAACACTAGCGATTAAAGCGCAAACCCAACTAAAGTGCGGTAAATTAGAGCGTAATAATCGACTAAAATACGCAATTATAGCCTATCATCAATACCCTGCACTTAAATCATTGCTCGTCCTCGGGCAATCAAACTGCACTTTTTTTTAATTGACACGACCTTTTAAAACAATTTTCCGAACTCATCACTCCAAGAGTATTTAAAATAGACTAAGCACAAAAGTGAAACATCTTCACCTCAATATTTGACTCACAAGTACCACGCATTATTCACAACTCACTCATTTACTATAGTAGAGAGGTAATTGACATTACCTTTCCTTCATGAATCAAGTGCCCTCACACAACAAAAGAGAGTAGTCCCACACAATAAAATTTAAGAACACTTAGGAACTCAAGATAGAAAGAATTCACTCACTCTCAGAAATAACATTCATATGCCACAAAAGATGTACTATAAGCTTGCCCGTAGTGTATTACTCCACCAATTGAGCTCATTCAATCTAGGATCAATTATAACTTTATTTGGTTGTAATGTAGGCTACGGGACGGGTAAGATACATTTAGATATAAGAGTGACTACACCTCCCTAAGAACTTTAATACATATACTTTAACATTAAAACCCCATACTTATGTCAGACTAAACTCCACCTTCACATCAATGTATATTACCCCATACTTCTTTAAGCACAATTACATCAAGAGTCACCACTTATTAAGGAATACTTTTTTCACAACAATCAAATAATTTTTTTCTTTCAATTCAAGTGGATCTTGCTTGTTCAAAACAGTGCACCTTTCTCCTTATTTCATTAGTTCCCCTCAAAAGCCCAAACCAGTCACCCCACACTTTAACTTTTACACAGTTCATAAATAATTCCTGTGCTCACGAGAGGTTATAATGGTTCAAATAGATGGTTAATTCAAACAAATGGGTAATGTTTTGTAACGTGGTTTCCAAAGAAATAGGATTACAGGCTCAAAGGGGTTAACTACGATACGTAACAATTAGGCGGATAAAATATACATATCTGGCTCAACAAAGAAACGCCTTTATCACTTTCAAGATTGAACAAAACTACTATTTCGCTTTGCAAACACACAGGGCAAGTTTTAGGCATCAAATGCAATGCACATAATATAACAAATCCTTACACACACATGGCACATAACTCACTCAAGATTGGTTTCATCAAGACACTCTAGTCAAAGTAGTTAAGCAAAGTTAAGATCATACAATTTAAGATACTTATACAAGAGTCAAAAATTGAGCCTAAGCGTCACAACCAAAGTACTCACTATTCTCAAGGCATAACCAAGTCAAGAGATATTGCTTCAATTCAGAACACAACACAATGACTCCTACTCCAAAAAAAAAACTAACTACACTCGGTTCAAATAAAACCCTTGAAAAAGAACCGCTCACAAAGAAAAACCAAGGGAAAATTATTACACTATCTACAAAGAAAATCTTTTTTTTCTTTAGACTTAAATCCCTCAAGAAAATTGTCTAGGATATTCATCGTCGGGAAAACTCCAATTTTTTTTTCATTTTTCTAAAAAATAAAAAATAAAAATTTAATTAGACTAACACAACTAAAATAGCATAGAAAGTCACCCACACAATCTCCTCACCCCACACTTAATATTATGAATTGTCCCCAATGTACACCATAACTAATAAAAGGGTAAAAGAGACTTCCTGGAAGGCTAAAGGCCGAAGAACTAACAGCTCATGGGGTACTCAGACTTCTCCCAAACTTGGTCCCTACCTCACACTTAGTTCCAACCATTTGGTTTGCTGCTGCATCCTTCCAATACCTTTGCTTTCCATGCTCCTAGAAAATAAAAAATTGACACTACAAAAATAATACAATTAAAAAAAATCAATAAAGATGTGTTGCCTCCCAACAAGCGCTTAATTTAACGTCGCGGCACGACGCGAATCCCTTTTTGCCTCTACCTCGAGCTTATGAATTGAACCCCCAATTTGGCATCAAGTTTTCGGCTATGCTCCAGGGGGTAGAGGAACAAATTTAATTGGCCCAAGCAACCATTGTACTATTCTACACTTCTTGGCTTTTAGATGAGGCATATAGTCCTATCTTTTTGGCACGAAAAATTCCAGGCTGTAGGCACCCTGCTCCACATTCCTTGACTCCTCAACCGACTCAGATGACTCTATTTCCATATCATCATCCAAGCCCAATGTGGAAAAATATTTGGAGTAAGGACAAATGCGCTCAAACACATGAACTTCAGGACTTTCAACATCCTCAACATCAATGATACTAGAGTCAACAAAATTTGTATTCTCAATGTCCTTCGCTGACTCTAGTCTCACTTTTTCAACATTAACATTCTCAAATTGTAGTTGGCTAGGTTGCTGATGTTCTACTCTGACCTCCCCAATTAACACCTCAAATTCATGCTCTTCGTGGCTACTATCATCAATACTGGCTTGTTGAGCATTAAAAGCTCCAACCACTCAATTGAGCCTCCAACTTGCGAATAGTTGCCTCTTGCCTCTCTATCTGCAGTTGTTTCTCATTATTTTGTTTCAGAAGATACTTTAACATATCATTTATCTCCTTTAGGTCTGCATCCCCGGGTTCTTTGTTCCTGCTAACTTCACAAGAAAAGATAGAACCATCATAGTAAGGGGGTTGGGGGAAGATAAGAAATATAAGCACAACCATAAAAGTGACCATTTTTATCACCATACACATCACACACATTCCACAAATAAGATTGAGTTGGTGCACATAACTCGCTCTCGGGAATGTTTTGAAAATTTTGCCACGGGTGGTTTCCTTCACAAAATGTACAGAGATCAATAATAGAATTATCTACACCTAAATTCCCATAATTCCAAGATGTCGTATTTCTCAAATCAACAGTTATAAAATAAATAAATAAAAAAAAAGTTCAAACTTGAACCCTAGCAATATATATAGCTACAACTACACCGTTAGTTCCCCGACACCAAAATTTGATCACGCCCAACTCTAGTCCTAAAAAGATAAGCGGTCACTGTAAATATAATCCGGTCTAAAAGTCCGGAGTCGAATCCCACATAGAACTAAGGCTTAGCTGTATCTATTTAATATCACCAAGAAGACAAGATTGAACAATTTTCTAAATTATAAAGATTGAGATTTATATTTCTAACTAATTAACTAGCAAATGCTACAAAGCTATAAAATTATCAACTAACGAGACAAAGGGTTGGAGACTAAATTAAGGATGTCTAGAGTTATGATTTTCTCAATTGTCGGAATCCTTCTAGCTATGTTCCCTACAATTTTTCCAATGTATTCTCTACTGATCGTGAGCACTTTAGGTGCCGTAATTCTCTCTCGAGCAACTACAACAATTTACTAGACATATTCTCTCGAACTATGCTAGTTGGCTTTATCTAACCGCTCATTATGACCAGTCAAGGTTTGTTATTTCTAAACCCACCTTTAAATCCAATATATTAATTTCTCATATACGTTAGGAGTGACGTTGTTCAACAACCACCTAAATATGTATCCTTTCTCAAGCAACACATAATAAATAGGCACAGTCAATCGATGAACATTCAATCAATAACAATAAATACGTAGTTGAACAAGTAGAGAAATTCAATGGCTCAACTATATAACAACATAACAAGAATTTATCCTACAAAAGGTTCTATCAAAACCCTAGATAACAAATTAATTATTCATAATAGTATGTAAAACTACAATGCTAAAAGTCATAACCAACAACGAAAAATAGGAAGAGGAAGGAAAAACTCGTAGAAGAATTTTTCGCCTTGCTCCTATTGTGTCTCTCTCTCCTTAGGTCGAATCTGTGTCAAAAATTAGTCTCCTCCGCCTCCTTAGGTCTAGATTACGTCAAAAGTGTGTCTAACCTCTCAAAATACCTTTTTTCTATGTATATATACCAAGTAGGGTCGGGCCCAAACAATTATACCTTCTCATATACAAAAAAGGATAATTTTTTCAGGTTTGGATGCCGCGACCGCGGTCCGAGCGCGGTACATTGCAAATACACTGCCTCAGCTCGCCTCAGGTCCGCGATCGCAAATTTGACCACATTTTTTACCCTGTTCCGTTTAGAATTTGAAAAAATATAAAACATAAAAGTTGTAATCCTTTGAGTTAGCGTTCCAACCATATATTGTGGATCTCAAATGGATTTCTGAGGAAAATGTTATGTGCATTATACTAGATAGTGCGCAATATGCCTACTCGATTTTTTGTTTTGTTGCTCTATCATCTGTTGATCCCCAAATACGATCCTGACTTAATTCCTTGGGATTTTACTCAGACTTCAAAGCTTCAAATCACTTGAATTCATTCCATAACATCTATATAGCTCGGAACCACTCCTACAAGGCATAAAATACACAATTAGTGCAAAACACTAGCGATTAAAGCGTAAACTCAACTAAAGTGCGGTAAATTAGAGCGTAATAATCTACTAAGATATGAAATTATAGTCTATCATCATAAATATTGAACCTTTATTATCCGGAATTTTTTTCTATGATTTTTATTTATGATTTAAAGTTATTTTGGCTAGATTTGAGCCGTCCGAAGGTTTTTTCACTCGAGAAGATAATTTTAGAGTATCGGTCTAGCTTCTTTGAGGTAAGTATCTTGAATAACTTTGTGTGGGGAAAACTACCTCTTAGGATTTGAGTCCTTGGTGCTAATTGTGTCATGTGAAGGCTGAGTACACGAGGTGGAGTGCGTGCTCTGACTTATTTGTGGAAATTTGACCGTTTAGTGCTCTTAGGTTCTTATATCCATTAAATACAAATTTGTTTTGTCGTGTTAAATTTCTCATTTACTAAATTCACCCTTACGTGTCTTATTAGGAATTTATCGCTTCATGTTTTACCCTTGTTGTCGATTAGACTCTTATGCGCCTTAACTGGAGTTGTTGGCTCTTTTATTGCCATGTTATTATTTCCATAATCGTTTATCCTTGATAGAAGTTATTATTATCTTTTTCGTAATTGCCTATCATTAGTTGAAGTTATTATTTTCTTTTTTTATAATTTGTTTATCTTTAATTGAATTTGTTGTATCTCTTCCGTAATTGCTCAACCCTAAATGAAGTTTTGTTATCCCTTATCATTGTTGACTTATCCTTATTTGGAATCATTGATTCATGTTATACCTCTTATCTTTGAATCGTACTTTTGTGGAATTATTACTACACATTATCTCATCCTTGTAGAGCTATTCCCGTTGAGACCATTACCCCATGTTGTGCCTTTCTTTGTGAGCTCGTTCTCCCATTTCCTTGTGTTTTGAAGTTTTTGAGTTGATTTACTTGCCATATTATCACATTATTATTGTTGTTGCTATTGTATTCAGTGTTGCTGAGCCGAGGGCTATGCGTGGTTATGATATTGAAATCGTTATGAGGAAATATGATGGCATGTGGGCACATATTATGAAAGTCATTTGTTTGAGTTGTTATGTTTTGGCACACGTGTTGTTGTTAAGATAATTATTATTGTGTTTGTATGAGGTTTCTGCTGTATGGTTGTTATTGTGTTTGCACGAGGTTTCTGCCATACGGTTGTTATCGTGTTACATGAGGTTTCTACCGTTATGTTGTTATTATTGATACGCATGCGGTGGTATAAGATTTAGGTGTTGAACACATGCAGTGAGATAAGGTGGGTTTGAAACGCGTGCCAGTAGGGAAACTATTTGAAGCCATGCCGTGTGATAAGGTGGGCTGAAACGCGAGATGCTATTTCGAAAAAAATAATTTTCAAAAACTAAATATAAAGGCTCATGCGGTGATATAAGGAAAGTATGTGATTTATTTTATGATTTGAGACTACGAAGCGGTACCACGGTAGGGATCTTGTTGTCATTTTCCCATTCTTTTGTTCTTGTCTTCTTAGCATACTATTAATTGCCTTCCTTCGTGTTGCACTATTTGCTTATTTCTATGTAGTTAATCTTGTTGTGCTAGTCGTTGCTTCAACTTAATTGCTGCCATTATCGCATTGTACATTTTGTGGTGATCGTTTCTGTATGCCATTCATTGTCCCTACTCTTATTTGTTGATTTGAATTGTGGTAGAATACTTGCACAAACATACATGTAATTAAATCGTCCAAATCGATTTTAGAAGATGAATCCTAACGTTAGTGACTATTATACATACTCTTTTCTACTTGCCTTATGTGTGATGATTGTTTCTATTGGCACGTGATCGTCTATGCGGTTATGAGTTGTAATGTGGGCACAAGATGTCAAGTGATTAGGGTCCATAAATTGGGACACGTGAGCTGTGATTATGAGGTTCGGTAACTCGTAGAAATGCTTGAAAAGATCTGGTGTTAAAGCGGTTGTTCTTATTGAGTTATTGTCGTTTTTCCTTTATTTGGTTTCACCGGACTTGGTATGTGATCATCTACTCTCAACATTATTACTTGATTGCTTCCTGTTGAATATTGTTGTTACTAGTGTGTCATTGCAAGTATTATTTTGTCTTCCTTATCCTACTTAGATGTATACTAATATTGTTTCTCTGTTAGTTCATCTTCACACTCTGTTAGTTCATCTTCACACTTGTTCAGGTTGTTTAGTCCAGTAGGTGTCTTGACTTTCCCTCGTCACTACTCCATCGATGTTAGTCTTGATACTTACTGGGTACTGCTGTGGTGTACTCATACTACGCTTCTGCACATTTTTGTGTTGGCTGTAGGCCACGGAGTCACCTTCTAATATTGTACTTGTACTGTTTAATTTCCATTTCAAACAGTTATATTTGAGGATTCTTCTAATACACTCAGTAGAACTTATGACTTGTACTACTGATTTTGGAATTGTAAGTTTTGTATAAAGATTTCTATTTCATATTTATCAGTTGATGATTGGATTCTTTTATTAATTCAGTAAGTGTTAGGCTTACCTAATCTTAGAGGCTCGATGAAGTCACGATATCCTACAGGGGAAATTGGGTCCGTGACAAGAATAAAGTGAAAGCATTTAGCAGAAACGAAGGCAAAATCAATTGTATGCTTGAGATCAGGCAAATGGTAATTGATATACTGATTCCACTAATTAAGCTTAGGGAATAAAATTAATGTTCTTAATATTAATATTGCGAAAATACTCTCCAGTATGTGTGGCGAAGCAGCATTTATTTATGTTAAGTTGATCAGCTTTATTCATTTGTGCTAAATGGAATATATAGCAATAGAATACATTGATAGTCGGTGGCGGAGACAGAGTATAAATTACGGGTTCGGTTAAACCCAGTAATTTTAATTCAAATTATTTATTTATCTTTAAAAATATCATTGAATATATATAAATAATTAATTTAAAATTCAGTAACTTAAAAATATTAAAATTTTGAACACATAAGCTTGAAATCCTAGCTCTCTGGATAGCACCTTAAGTTTGCTAGTAGTATATTTCATTTACACACTTGAACCAAGACCAGTTCCAATTCAACATCAAGCGTCTAGCTAATATGAATACTTTATCATGTTTTCAGGGACTTAAATGGAACATGCCTTAATCCAAATATCTAGCTGAACTATACGGACAAGTTTAAGGGGTTGTATGGATCAGAATCCGATCTCACGGTAATTAACGGAGCTAATCTCGTCTTAAGCCAGTCCATGATTAATAAGTGGTATGACCGCTTATTCATAACAGGATTCGACTCTTGTCCGATTTAATCTACGAGGGCACGGCCCATTCATTCCCCTATGGGGACGGAACCTCGGCGTGGCCCTGGCCATTTATTGCCAACTCACGAAGTTCACATCTATAAATACTAAGAGTGAGAGCCCTAGAAAGGGGGGCCTTCTTCGCCACTCTTCCCAAGAGAGAGAAAACACACAATAATACCCATATTATGAAAAAAGAAACACCATTGTAAGGCTCTGAACCTCTCCATGGAAAGGCATACCAACTCCATACTATCAATAAAGACTTTTAATGTTTCTCCTCTTAATTTTGAGCACTTATTTTCATGTTCTTCGCTTGGTCCGATGGATTATTACGATTTGCTATGATTTTTCCGTCACTTATCTGTATTGTTTTGCACTCACAAAGTATACGATAACTTTTGAGCCAAATAATTTGGCGTCGTCTGTGGGGATTTCATAGCAAAATCGCGTAGTTCTTCCATGGACCAAAAGGAAAGAAACGCCTGAAAAGGAAGAACAACCCAGCTCAAACGAGCCAAAGCGGCATATCAGACCGATGGAACTCGAAGATCTCGAATCGATATCCAATTCCTCTGTCTCTCATCTATCGGATAGTGCAAACAACAAGAAGAAGACCCCCTTTTCGGAAGAATCTCCGTAAGAGATCTCCCACATCCCTGATAAGGGCTCCAGCCGGAAACCGGCACGGAGGAGTCCCGAATCGAGAATCGCTTCAAGACAGCCTGTATACCCCGATCGGGAAGATAACGATTAAGCTGCTCAAGATCTCGAATCAAAACCGAGCTTCAGCTCTCAAAAACCCACAAACCAAGATAGGCTACGCGCCTTCACCAAAAAAAGTTCAACTACGGTTGAACCGGGACTCAGGCTATGCGCCTTCGCCAACAAGTTCAACTACAGTTGAACCAAGACAGGCTATGCGCCTTCGCCAACAAGTTCAACTATGGTTGAACCAAGACAGGCTATGCGCCTTCGCCAAAAAAGTTCAACTACGGTTGAACCGGGACTCAGGCTATGCGTCTTCGCTAACAAGTTCAACTACGGTTGAACCAAGACAGGCTATGCGCCTTCGCCAAAAAAGTTCAACTACGGTTGAACCGGGACTCAGTCTACGCACCTTCGCCAACAAGTTCGACTACGGTTGAACCAAGACAGGCTATGCGCCTTCACCAAAAAAGTTCAACTAGAATTGAACCGTGACTCAGGCTATGCGCCTTCGCCAAAGAGTTCAACTACGGTTGAACCAAGGCAGGCTATGCGCCTTCACCAAAAAAGTTCAACTACGGTTGAACCGGGACTTAGGCTATGCGACTTCACCAAAAAAGTTCAACTACGGTTGAACCGAGACTCAGTCTATGCGCCTTCGCCAACAAGTTCAACTACGGTTGAACCAAGACAGGCTATGCGCCTTCACCAAAAAAGTTCAACTACGGTTGAACTGGGAATCAAACTATGCGCCTTCGCCAACAAGTTCGACTATGGTTGAACCAAGACAGGCTATGCGCCTTCACCAAAAAAGTTCAACTACGGTTGAACAGGGACTCAGGCTATGCGCCTTAGCCAACAAGTTCAACTACGGTTGAACCAAGACAGGCTATGTGCCTTTAGCAAAAAAGTTCAACTACGGTTGAACCGGGACTCAGGCTATGCGTCTTCGCCAACAAGTTCAACTACGGTTGAACCAACACAGGCTATGCGCCTTCGTCAACAAGTTTAACTACGGTTGAACCAACACAGGCTATGCGCCTTCGCCAACATGTTCAACTACGGTTGAACCAAGACAGGCTATGCGCCTTTGCCAAACAGTTCAATGACGGTTGAACCGAGACTCAAGCTATGTGCGTTCGCCATCAAATTTAACAAAGTTCAACAACAGCTGAACTGGGACTCCAGCTACATGCCTTCGCCGATTAGTTCAACTACGGTTGAACCAAGACTCAAGCTATGCACCTTCGCCATTAAATCCAATGAGCTCGACCTCGCTCGAACTACAAGGATGGATGCCTTCGTCCTCAACTTTAGCAGGTTCAACCACAGTTGAACCGAGAATCAGGCCAAACGCCTTCATCTGTGAAAGCAAAGCCCGACCTCCAACGAATCAAAATGCAGGATAGGCACCCTCTCCATTCAAGTAAGTACTTCCAACTCGAATTAAGATTCGGGCCACGTAAAGTTCGGCCCCGGTCAAACTACGAGGCCGCATTTTTTACCATCACGACCGGTAGTTCGACCGCGTCCGAACTGGGACTAAGGCTAAGCCCTGCTATCACCAAATAATGGCTAAGATTCACCCGCACCGAGTTGAAGAAGCAGGGCCGCTAATAATCAAAAATTAACATGCCTACCAGAGTCAAACTCAACAAATCACCCCTTGAACATGCGCAAAAGAAAAGTCTAAGGGGGAAAAAGGAAAGGCACAAAACAAGCACAAGGCAGACAATGGAAAAGAAAATTCATATATTTATAAAGTCAATAGCGGGTCATCCCCGCTTATGCCCGGCCAAGGCCGGTAAATAAAAAAAGGGGGAGAAGAAAAACAAGAAACACCCAAATCACCAAGTGGTGAGCGAAACAAAAAATACAACAAATCTCTCTACTCGTCGCCATCCGTGCCGTCATCTACACCATCGCCAACCTCTGGCGTTGCCGCGTCAAAGCCATAGTCGGTACGGGCCTCACGAGCCTTCTGACGTGCTTCCTCGAATGCAGCCTCGATCAAGATACCGGCCTCCCACAAATTCTTATATACATCGCGTTGGGCCTCGGCAAAAACTCAAAGTTCGCGAGCCTGGTTGGAAGGGGCGGCCTGGTCCCATAGGTGCTGATTCTCCCCCTCCAAGGCCACGATCTGATCCGCCATGGCTTGGGCATCCCGCTCAAAGAACCTAATGCGGTCCTCTAGCTCCGCCTCTCTAAAGGCCGCAACAGCTCTCTCTAACCCCACTCCTTCTCACGAACACGAAGCACCTCCTCCAACCCTGCGGCCTTCGTCGAAGCTGTCCCCGCCTGCTGCCTCAAAGCCGCGACTTCACCCTCCAACGCGGTCACCTTCCCATTCCATGCCGCAGCGGCCTCCGCTGCCTTGGCCTGATCTTGGCGCTCCCTCTCAGCTGCGTCCCGCCTTCCCACCTCAAGCTCCTTGTCCTTCTGACGAAGCTGCTCCTTGAGGGCACGCGTTGTGCCAAGTGCCTGCTGCACCTGAAGCTCCCCCCTCGCCAGCTCCTCGACCAAGGCCCGGCTACGGGGGTCGTTCCTCAAGCGCTCGTGCATCTCCCGGCACCGGTCTCAACAGCGACGGTACTTCTCCAATGCCCGCGAAAATACCCCCGAGCGGGTGCAGGCTCAGCGAATGCTCTCCACCTCCAGCAGATAAGACTGCAAAGCAAAAACAGTGATCACGATAAAGAATAAACTAAGGCAATAAAAAAATGAACTAAGGTCGTAGTAACATACCCTCAGGCCCATCACGACCACTTCATTCATCAGTCCGATATCCGTGATGTCCCTCAACGACGCGTTCTCGATCTCCGAGCATAGCACCTCAAACAGCGGCACCAAGCTATTCCCTTGGAGCAATAAGTTCGACTCCGTGGGAACCTCAACGAAGCGAGATCGCCCCTCGGCACGCACCGTCGAGTTGGTGAGACCTTCTTGAATCATACGGACGTCATCAGGATCCAAGTCGGACTCGGACTCGTATCCGTCTCCTCCAGCGTCACTCCCTCCTCCTGCTGCCCACGAGGTCGAGGCACCTGCCATAGCCGCCGAAGGAGCGCTTGGTTCACCAACAATAACAGCCGCTGAGGAACTACCTCCCATCTCAGCGACTAGAACCACCAATCGAGTTGCCGAAGCGATGGTATCATCATGGCCTGAGCCAACCGGGGCAACCCCCACTATTTGTTCACCCTCAAGGCCAGACGCCTCAGCCACACTCTTCTCTGTATCTGCTGGGGGGAAATCCAAGTTAATCACCACGGGAGGAGCCGGTACGAACGCAACCCTCCGCCTTATCAGCGGCCTCTCATCCTCCTCCTCCTCCAACTCAGTTAAGGGCGACTCCGCCCTAGGGGGCACAGCTCCCGACGTCCCCTCGACCCGAAATGCAGCCCGTACTGGAGATTGAGCTGCTGAAGATTCAACCAACGCCACCCTCAGTACTGGGCGCGACACTGGTGCTGCCATAAGCCGAGCGGTCACGCCAGGCCTACGAAAGGCCAGCTGAGGAGCCCTAACACGGTGTGCCCTTCCTAATTACAGAAAAACAAAGTCAGTAAATATAGACGAAACAGAACGAAAAAGTAGAAGTCTAATTCTCACCGGCTGCGGGCCTGCAACCATGCCTCTCCCAGAAAGACGCCCATGTGCGTATCCCCATTGTATAGGGGAGTACGGCCTCGACCCACTCACGTATCCAAGGCAATGGGGCTGGAGGCGACCTGTCAGCTACAAAAAACGACAAGTTAACGCTCATGATCACTAATCGTAAAGAGGGGAAGAAAAGGGAATTCGACCACTAAAGAACTTACGTGCATGGTTCCAAGCCTCTGGGAACCCAGTAGCATCCGCCACCAGATGCCTGGTCCTGATATAAAAGAAGTGCTCGAAAGGGCGAGGGTCGACCTCGTCATCCAATCTCATGACCAGGCCTCTCGACCCACGAGGGCACGCCTGAATCATGGTGCCACAGACTCTCTAGGGAGCGTAGAGACTAAGAACATGCTGCAGCGTGACCTCTTGTCACGACCCAATATCCCAAACCCGGTCGTGATGGCGCCTCTCGTGAAGACAAGGCCAGCCAATAAAAGGAACACTTCCTTTTAACAGTTATTTAACATTTATAAAGCTAAAACATGATTAGCATAATCAAAAGCGCAGAAAACAACGATAACAATAGGGAACTATCCCGTCACAGCCCGACATCAGGGTGTCACTAGTCATGAGCTACTACAGAGTTCACTAAAGTACTACAAGTCCAGAAATAAGAACAAAGTCTGCAAGTAACATGAACAATATAAAATGAGGGAGAAGATCTTGTGCCGCGGACGCTAGCGGTCACCTGGCTCAGCTATGATAACAAATCTTCAATCAGCTCAAAACCCGCTACCGGGTGGTCAAGTACCTGCATCTGCACGCGAGGTGTAGGGAGTAAAGTGAGTACTCCAACTCAATGTGTAATAAAAGTAAATAACGACTGAAAGCATAAAATCTCACAAAGGCACAATTAACGCTATCTCAAGCAGTAAAATCAATTATACCGTAAATCATGGAGTATCAGATAAATCTCTTTTAAAGCAGTGAAGACAAATAAATTCAACAAGTAAGGAAAAATCAGAAACTTGCCCCTCGGGCTCAATATCAAACGCTCTCAGTATAGCATCAGCCCTACGGGCTCACTCCCAACTCACCAACACACAACATCAGCCTCTCGGGCTCACTCCCAACTCACAAAACACAACATTAGCCTCTCAGGCTCACTCCCAACTCACAAAACACAACATCGGCCTCTCGGGCCCACTCCCAACTCACCTGGGTACCCTGCGCTCACTGGGGGTATGTACAGACCCCGGAGGGGCTCCTACAGCCCAAGCACTATATCATAAGGCCTTAAAGCCTGTCATATCAACATGAGGCCTTAAAGCCTTCACATAACACACTCGAGGCCTGAAAGCCTCCTCACGTCACTCAACATGTCCTCACATATGGACCTCGGCCTGAATCAGTCCAGGAAATAATCATAAGCCCCTTGGGCATCAATAAAACAATGGTGCTCAGCTCAAACAACACTATAAACATCATTTAAATCTCAAGTTGAGTATAAATGTAGCCGAGTTCATGAAATAGTATAATTCAATTGGACTGAGTTCAAATAATATTTCAATTAGTGAGGAAAAATAGTGATGGAAATTCATAAAGGATTTCAAATAACTGGCACGAAGCCCAAGTATGCCCAAATCATGGTGAAAAACAACAAGTCTTTATCAAATACGCAGTAAAATATCAACCGGGATGGACCAAGTAACAATCCCCAATAGAAAATGACCCTGCGCTCGTCATACAACGCGTGTTTCTTCTCAACATAGCAGTATGTTGTGCAATCCGGGGTTTCAAACCCTCAGGACATCATTTAAAATCATTACTCACCTCAAGACGGCCACAAGTCTACTCCGCGATGCCCTTTCCTTTCGAATAGACTTCCTCGCGCGTCGAATCTGGCCAAAACCACAACGAATACATTACAATAGGCTAAGGGAATATAACCCAATCGAAAAGACTCGAAAAATCTCAAAAATCACAAAATTTGCAAAACCCGAGCCCCGAGACCACGTCTCGAAATCCAATTTTTTTTTACATCAATACGATCCTTATCTCGCCACGAGTCCATACATACCAAATTCACAAAATCGGAGTCCATTTGACCCCTCAAATCACTAGTTTAAACTCTTTCAAATTTCAAGCCCTAACCTCCATTTTTAACCTCAATTCCCTTGGATTTCTAGTGTTAATCCATGTTTTTACACCATAATAACATAATCTAAGACCAAGAATCCATACCTGATGAAAACTCTCGAAACCCTCTTCAAAATCGCCCAAAAATTGCCTAAGTCTGAAGCCCCAAATGCTTTTCTCATTCAAAATTCGTGAAGGGGACTTAATATTGTTCTGTCCAGTCGTTTCCGCTTATGCGGTCCATGCACCGCACCTGCGGCTTCCACTTTTGCGGTCAAAACACCGCATATGCGGTTCAACTTAAAAATCCCAGGGCCGCTTATGCGGTCCAAAACCGCATCTGCGGTGACCGCTTATACGGAACCAGGTCCGCTTCTGCGGAATTGCCCAGGCCTTCAAGGCCTGCTTCTGCGACCTCGCGCACCACATCTGCGGAACTGCTTATGCGGTCCCTTTTCCGCAGATGCGGAAATACCAGGTACCAGAAGTTCAAAACATGCCAAAACTCTCCGTTTAACCACCCGAATTCACCCCGAGGCCCCCGGGACCTCAACCAAAAGCACAAACATGATCTTTTACCTTATTCAAACTTGCTCGAACCATCAAAACACTATCGTTAACATCAAAATCATCAAATTTCACAAAATCAAAGCCTAAGTTCTTCAAGAACTTCCGAAATGCACTTTCGATCAAAAACCCAACCAAACGATGTCCGAATGACCTAAAAATTTTCACACATATCCAAAATCACCTAATAAAACTACAGCAACTCTCGGAATTCCATTCCGACCCTCGGATCATTCTCACCCATCAACCGGAATTCGCCGAAATACTAACTTCGCCAATTCAAGCCTAATTCTATACCGGGCCTCCAAAATCAATTCCGATCGCACTCCTAAGTCACAAATCACTTCCCAAAGCTAACCAAATTACCGGAAATCCCATCTGAACCCTCTAACTCATAAGTCAACATCCGGTTGACTTTTCCAAAATAGGCCTTCCTTAAAGAGACTAAGTGTCTCATTTTCCACCAATAGCAATCCAAATCAACCCTAACACACCATATACTGATAATGAAACATGAAGCATAAAACGGGAAAAAACGGGTTAGTAATGCATGAGATGACGGGTCGGATCGTCACACCTCCCTACGGGCCAATTTCGCGTACTTGATGAACATTTCCAACAATTTGTAGAGGGAAGGAGTGAGCTGACCCGGGCACACCCCGTAATATCGGCAAAAATCCACCACCAGCATTGGGAGCGGGATCTTGAATCCCAACCTGAAGGGATAGGCGTAAAAAATGCAGTATCCCCTGCGGTCGGTGTGGACCCGCTCCTCGCTTCTAGCGAGAACGATGTCTGCGTGGGTTAGAATGACCCCCTGTTCCCGTAATCGGGCCACCCCAATTTCCCCCATTAACGGGGTTTCATCCACCGGGTCCTCTCCACCGTCGACGGTGAAATCAATCGCCAGACCTCCGGGCTGAGGAACTACCTCATCAACCGACGGAACTTCTCCAGTCTCTATCTGTTCTGCACCTCCCATTGCCGGAGGTGGCCCTTCAACTACCGGAAGATTGACCGAAAAATCTATTGGAAGAGTATCGTGGGAGGAACTGCCTGCCATTGTTGATCTACTAAAGAGAAAGGGATAGAATTCGGTGGGCAACACAGAGGTTATCACAATCAAAGGAAGGAAAGGAGAAGATGAATTAGCAGAATGAAAAAGTTTCCTCAAAATCTCTCTCAGATGAACAATGAAGATATGAGAAATGAATGCCTCAATCCGCCTTTATAGGCAACATAAATGGCTTTCGTGAAACCCAATAGCCATCATTAACTGCACGACCAACCGTAAAACGATTCGATTTTGCCGAAGCGTGCGTCATTATGACAAGCTCCGCGAAGTGGCTTCTCAGCCATCCGCCAATGTCCTGCCGTCAAAATAATCGCAATGGCCTGCGAGCGCCGAAAGAATGTGCCGTACGCCTTCAAAATTCTGGATGTGACCAAATACGTACCCGGCGCATACTCATTCCCCACGGCCATCTCCAGTGTATGAAAGGCTACGACCGTCTCCAGTGCATGAAAGACTACAGCCATCTCCAACGTGCAAACGACTAAGGCCACCGTCGTCAATAAGTCGACCCAGCTCGACTACGACAAACAAACTCTACGATAGTCGAGGTCACGTACATGGCTACGACCATCTCCAACGTGTAAACGGCTAAGGCCACCATTGTCAATAAATCGACCCCCTTATTCGAGTTTTTTTAAATCACAATCGATGAAGTCCGCTCATCAAGCTCGGCCGAAACACGACCTCAATAAGCGGAGGGACTAACTGTATGGGTCAGAATCCGATCTCACGGTAATTAACGGAGCTAATCTCGTCTTAAGCCAGTCCATGATTAATAAGTGGTATGACCGCTTATTCATAACAGGATTTGACTCTTGTCCGATTTAATCTACGAGGGCACGACCCATTCATTCCCCCATGGGGACGGAATCTCGGCGTGGCCCCGGCCATTTATTGCCAACTCACGAAGTTCACATCTATAAATACTAAGAGTGGGAGCCCTAGAAAGGGGGGCCTTCTTCGCCACTCTTCCCGAGAGAGAGAAAACACACAATAATACCCATATTATGGAAAAAGGAACACCATTGCAAGCCTCTGAACCTCTCCATGGAAAGGCAGACCAACTCCATACTATCAATAAAGGCTTTTAATGTTTCTCCTCTTAATTTTGAGCACTTATTTTCATGTTCTTCGCTTGGTCCGATGGATTATTACGATTTGCTATGATTTTCCCGTCACTTATCTGTATTGTTTTGCATTCATAAAGCACACGATAACTTTTGAGCCAAACAGGGGTTAATCATTCCACTTTAAAGGTATTTATACATATAATACATGAAAAAATGATACTATATAACCGCTCTCAAAATAATAGTCGAAAATATATATTTTTCGTGTGTGTGTGTGTGTGTGTCTATATATATATATATATATATATATATATATATTCTGTATGCTATAATAAAAATTATATAAATTTTATACACATTTTTGACTATCAATTATAAATTATTTATGGTACGGACTAAAAGTGAAAAAAGCCTTTATACATTCCTCGAGAATCAATCAACATATCAAATAAGAAAACAAGTAATTACTACGTAATTGATATCGAAACAACGAACAAACAGCTTATTCATTAGAACAAGAGAGATCTTAGACAATTCCATTTAATAACATTTTATGGACTTTTCTATTTCTACTAAGTATTTTGTTTATTGATGATAATATTCGACCAGGTTAAAAGTAATTATAAAGCATACAACTCGTATATATTCCTTGTATGCATCGACTACCTGTAATGTAATGCTAAAAAAGCACCCACAACTTTTTGCTCCATCTTTCACACACGTGAACTTTTTTCTCCTTCACTTTATTCCACGTGTTGTTCCTAATTTAGAGTATGTTTTTCCATTCTACTAGTTGATATAACACTCCTTTTGCTCTGTAAAGTAGTCTTAAAAGAGTTTAATCCTAGGGGTCGTTTGGTTGGAATATGATTTATACCGGTGTAAGTCATGCCGGTATAAGTTATATTGGGATAAGTTATGCTGGGATTAGTTATTCTGAGGTTATTGTTTATTCATTATTTGGTATGTTGTGTTAAGAATGACAATTGCATAATTTCTAAGAAGAAAGTATAAGTTATACCGGTGCTAATTACCCCACCTTTTATAAGGTATAAGTTATCCCGGTGTTAAAATTAACACCGGGATAACTTATACCTGGTTTACTAACCAAACAAAGTATTAAGGTGGTATTAAATTTTTATACCACCCTTATACCTCCTTATACCTCATACCAAATGACCCCTAATAGTGGTAAAATATAGTACGCTTTCTAAATTTGGAAATAATTTAGCTTGAATTTACAATTCTACTCTTAATGAGAAGCCTTTATAACCACACAAACACTCTGGGGCCCTTTTTGATTTATTTAGGGCCACAAATTCCAAAAGTCTTCATTTTTTCTTAAATTCCGTACCCAGTCAAACAGATTCACATAAATTGGAACGGAGGGAGTACTATTTATTATATGCTCCACAATTATTTATGCAAACCATTGTTAGCTTTTGTACTACTACTCCATTTCCTATCGAGACACTATATAGGAAATCATCACTTCGCTTAACCATATACATTCTCACTTAGAAAAATACAGCCTCTACACCATATCTAGCCTACTCAACAAAGAAAAATCAAAACAGCTAATTAATGACGACTAGAACATCAGTTATTCTTTTATCCGATTTTCTTTGGCAATTGCCTGTGCTTATTCTACTACTACCATTTCAACATAACTCGGCTAACGCTGCGGTTGGTGGCACGTGGGAGCTACTGATGTCCGATATTGGCATTTCAGCCATGCACATGCAACTTCTCAACAATGATAGAGTCGTCATGTTCGACCGTACTGACTTTGGTGCATCCAACATCGCATTGCCCAATGGCAAATGCCGCAACAACTCTAATGACCTTGCGTTGATAGTTGACTGCACTGCACACTCAGTCGAATTCGACGTCACCACCAACTCTGTACGTCCACTCATGGTACAGACCAATGTGTGGTGCTCATCTGGCTCCGCTATGTCCGACGGTTCTTTGGTCCAAACTGGTGGTTTCAACGACGGTGTAAACGTCGTTAGAGTTTTCAAACCGTGCATTACGGGAAAAAGGAGCACTTGTGACTGGCAAGAAATGGGAAATGGCTTAATTCAAAGCCGATGGTATGCTACCAATCATATGCTTCCAGATGGCAGGCAAATTATTATTGGCGGTCGTGCCGCTTTTAACTACGAGTTTTATCCCAAGACTGCTTCAACCAACAACGTATTTAGCCTGCCGTTTCTTGAGCAGACTAATGATCCTATGGAGGAGAACAATCTGTACCCGTTTGTTTTTCTCAATGTAGATGGAAATTTATTCATTTTCGCCAATGACAGAGCTATCTTGTTCGATTACAAGACGAACACGGTAGTGAAAACGTACCCACAAATACCTGGTGGTGATCCAAGAAATTATCCAAGTACGGGTTCTGCAGTTCTTCTTCCATTAAAGAACTTGCAAGCACAAACAATCCAAGCTGAGTTTTTGGTGTGTGGTGGAACACCAAGAGGCTCATACCTCAAAGCAACAACAGGTGACTTTTTGGGTGCATTAAATACTTGTGGCCGGATTACAATTACCGACCCGGATCCACAGTGGACAATGGAAACCATGCCACTAGCTCGAACAATGGGGGATATGATAATTTTACCAAATGGAAATGTTTTGATCCTAAATGGAGCAGCTGCGGGCGCCGCTGGATGGGAACTTGGTAGGGACCCGGTCTTGTGTCCTGTGATTTATCAACCTGATAATCCACTTGATTCTAGATTCGAGGTACAGAACCCAAATACCATATCCAGAATGTACCATTCAACAGCTGTTTTACTTCGAGATGGTCGGGTTCTTGTTGGTGGTAGTAACCCAAATGAGTTTTACAACTTTACAGGAGTACTTTTTCCGACGGAGTTAAGCTTGGAGGCGTTCTCACCATCCTATTTGGATTCGGAATCTGCTAATTTGCGACCACAGATCATTTCTCCCGCTTCCCGCCATAAATTCAAATACGGACAACGAGTTAACATTCAGTTTACTGTTTCCGGATTACTGAACAGAGATTTGATCAAAGTAACAATTGTTGCACCCGGGTTTAATACGCATTCATTTACTATGAACCAAAGAATGCTAGTACTTTCAAGTGGAGATGTAAGGCTGATTGGAAAATTCGTCTATCAAGTCAGTTTGGTATTTCCAAAATCGGGTAAATTAGCACCACCTGGTTACTATATGTTATTTGTGGTTCATCAAGATATCCCGAGCGAGGGAATTTGGGTTAGGATCCACTAACCACATTTGACTCTCCAAAGACTTGTTTTGTACTTACAAAATTGACATTTTAATTTATAACAAGGATTGAGCGAAACAACCTTAATTTTCTTTGAGAAGTTGTAAGCAGATAACTGGCTTGTTTTGTAACACTGAAGATTTTAAAGGTATTCCAATCTATTACAATAAGAAAGGACTTATGGGGTGAGAGACCAAAAGTGTGTTCTTTTCCCTAAAAGTACCTTTTCTTACTAAAAATACCCTTAACAAAATATAGTATCCACATAACCGTTAAACTTAATACTTATGATATTAATGTATAAATATTTCTTATTGTATTTAGGATAACTTTCTAATATATAGCGACTTTGTGGGTGAATGCTTTTATATTTGTTGAATGATTTTTAATATATTTAACTTATATTAAAAGAATTAAGTACTTTTAAATTTTACTTAAATGAAATAAAAAGATTTAATTATTGTCTGTAATAAAAAATTTGTAAGATTATTTATTTACTTATAATATTAACTTTTTCAGTAAATCTATCTATGTCCTTTTTCGTAATTTGATCCTTAGCGCTTTCTGAAAAGTTTGGCCAAATATAAATTATTGCTCAAAAATATTTTTCAGAGTGATTAGCCAAACTTATCTTCTCTCCTAAAATACTTTTTTCAGTATCACTCTTGAAAAAAGCACTGCTAAGAATAAGTTGATTTCTGGGCAAAACAGGCTATTAGATTGATGACTTGCTATATGTTACTCCATTTTTTTTATCGTGTGGTTGCAAATGCGGAAAAGCCAGCAAAATGGCTATTTTCATATTTCGGTGGGAGATGCCTTCAGCGGATGACATGCTGGAAAGAAGAAAAAGCCATATAACTCTTGCTAAATAATTATTATCTAGATCCCCATGTATATCTTGCCCTTAACCCAATAGAGAAAATTGCTTAATGAAATTTTGTATGACTGGTTGTCAATTTTGAGCGATGCAAGGCCCCTGTTGTGGCAATTCAACCCAGAGGGTCGGTAGTTGGGCACTGAATCCCTTCGGACCCGAAAAATGTGTGACACTGGGGTCGGGGTTTGGTGAACCAACTGGTCGCTCTTTTAGTTGAAGTCCAAAGGTAGAAAAGAATTCTCGAAAGAGAGATTGGGAATAATTCTACCGGTGCCCTAAAGAACTGCACTCTTAGTCGCTTGTGCCTAACCCTAGACTCACTTCGCTTGCCTCCTTATTGTTTAACCAAAAAATAATATTTTGGTCAAAGCTAGAATTTAAGATGAAAAATCGGGTTACTGATAATCAAGAGACCAAAAAAGAATAATAGGCTTTCTTAGAATAAGAATAAAGCAGTAAACAAGTTTGTATTTCAGTATGATGTCAATGATCCTTTTTATGTCCTTACAAATGATGAGACTTCTTCCTTTTATAGTTGATTCTAGGTAAAGGAATGAAACCTAAGCTTTGATGAGACAATTATGAGTAATAAATGACATTAAATAAGCCATTACACAATTATTCCTATTAAATACTAGTTTTCCAACGTATCAGGTATTTAATACTGAATTTGGACTCCTTTTTGTCTTTAGATCCATGTCTTCAACGCCTTTCGATCCGTTGGCTTTAAATGACTTTAATTGGTAAGAGAGTCGTGTCTAAACTGCTTCTCGTGCCTGTTTAACTTCCTCTTCCCGTATCCGTCATCTCCCGTACCTTTTTCTCAATTGTTACGCTTTGACCATTTGACCAGTCCACCGTGTCATGCCACGTCATCTTCAATATAAATTCAACTTTTTTCCCAATACAGATAGTCCCCCCACTTTTTATTTATTTATCAATTAAATAATTGGGAAGTGGATCTTCATAAAAAGGAAATTTTTGCCATAATCAATGCATATGACAATATTGACGTCTCAGTTGTCTTTTCCATTTAATGTTCTGTCCATGTATCACTTTTTGATTGATTCTGCTATTTTGCACCCTTTTTCAAGGATTCTTCACTCCCACTATTCACGAAGTGATAGTTGCCTTTATTAGAGGCTTTCCATCATTACTCTTCTAAGTTTGACGGTTGCCATCATATACATACTTATCCTTTTCTTCCTTTGTCTTCTTCTCCATAAATCTTTAGCAAACATTTTCTTCCTTACTTTTGCTCTCTTTCGATTCATCCTTGCTCAACAATGGCGTCTCCAAACCCTAACCCTAAAAGAGTTCCAATTTTAGACAAATTCCCTAATGCCCCTGTTAGACATAGAAGAGGCAGAGGAGGCAGGCTTCGTACAGGGTTAGAATCTACTCGAGGCGACTCTTCTGGTTCTTCTTCTAGGAGTTCTATTCCAAAAACTCCTTCTTCTAAAGGTAAAGAAATTCCTGATTCTTCTCGAGAACCTTTAGTTGATGAAATCGTACCCAGTGATTTATCTTTTGTTAGTGATAGACAATCTCTTCAAAAACAAGTTGCTGGTTTAGAAAAAGCTGATACTTATCCTACATTAGTGACCGAACTTACAATCCCTATCATCAGAGGAGATTGTAACTGGAAAAATAGTCTTCGAATGTCAATTCCTTCCCTAAATCAAAGAATTTCTTCTTTTAGGATTGGGTACTCTTTTGTTTATACTTACCCTTTTACTTTGGGTTTTAATCCTCTGATTGACCCAGTCATTCTCGATTTTTGCTGTTTGTTTAATATTTGTTTGGCCCAAGTTGGTCCTTTAGTGTGGAGAGCAGTGGCTTGTTTGAAATATTTATCTACCAAAGCCAATGTTAATTTCACCTTTTCTCACCTTATCCATTTATACCATCCTAATTTAATACGCCATGGGATTTTTACCTTAACTGCAAAAAGCAAGAAGGTTTTGGTAAGCCCAGAAGATGACAATGATCGTGGATGGTATGCCCGTTACGTTGCTGTATGTACGGTGGACTTGCTTGGTGAAACAAATATTCCCTTCCCTGAGAAGTTTTTTTTTATTTGACCGTACCTATTTTTGAGAATTTCGATTCTTTTTCTGACTTCATCTCTTTTTGGTTTTTTTTGTAGCAACCATGGAGATGTGGAACCTGTTCCCAACTTTCGTGGTTGGGTAGATTCAATTTTGAAGATTGCTCCTAAGAAGCAAAGAACTTGGAAATCAATTTCTACCTTACATGGATGGAAAGTTAAAACACACGGTATCGCCTTTTTTTACACACTTTTCTTTTTGCACATTAAGTACCTTTTCCTTAATGTTGATTGTGTATCCTTCTTTTACTCAGGATTTGGTTCCAAAGGAATGGCAGCTGATGTAGCTATGGCCATTCGCATGTCTGGTAATGCTGCACTTGACTTGGACAAGGCTCGAACCTTGCTTCAAAAAAGGAAAGCTATAGGAGAAGGTTCTAAGAATGAGGAAGAGGAAGGTACCTCGTTAATAGCCAGGCCAAGAGTTAGGAGACGAGTCATTAATGATGATTAAATTGAACATACTCCTGCTCAAACCTCGACCACCGAGCCTATTTTGATTCTTTCAGACGAGGACACCGTGCCAAGAGAAACGAATGAATCAACTCAGCGTCTCTTTGATAGTGGTTTTGAGAGTGGCGAGCTCGGACCTGTTTTTGACGAAGCTCCTCTTTCTTCATTCGTACCCACTTCCTCCATTCCTTTGCCAACCGTAAGTATTTCCTTGCCAGCATTGACTGCTTCTGTTCCTTTACCAGTTTTGACTGCTTCTACTTCCGTTCCTGTGTTAATTTCTACATCCACTCCTTCCGTTCCTGCTTCAACTCCCACGACTCCTGTGGTGTTTACCTTTTCTACTACTCCCCTTTCCGCTGTTCCATCTTCATCTGTCCCACATATAGAGGTAAGTTCCAGCAACAGAGGCGTGACTATGAGGAGTATCACACTCGAAGTCCCTGCCAATCAAAGCCTCTTAAGAAAATTTGGGGGAGCTGATACTTGGCTCGAACCTCTTATGGGAGAGATCGAGAAGAACAAGATGCAGAGCCATAGTTGTTACACTTTGATGAATGACATAGTTCATTCAACTTTAAAGGTAATTTTCTTGACCTTGAATGCTTTCCTTCTTTTTCCTTCTAAGTTCTCACTTCTATGCTTTATAACCGTAGGCTAATCTTATTGGGACTGAGCAGATGGGAAGAGTCTCTACATTGGAGAAAAAGGAGCGAGAGTCTATAAAGGCTATCTCTGAAGCTAGGAAAATAGCTGAGGATGCCTTATTTGAGGCAGCAAACTGGAAAGAACAATTTGAGAATGCCCAAGGGACTATAGAGGAGTTGCAGGAGAGCAAGGCTCACTTGGAGCAACAAAATCGTGGTTTAACTTCCGAGTTGGGAATTGTCTCTGCTTCTTGGAGCCAGCTTAAAAAGGACAAAGAGCTTTTGGAATGCTCTCTATCTAAAGCCAATGATGAGATTAAAGAGCTTAAGGCACTCATGGAGAAGAAGGAAGAATACGCAAGGGGGTTAGCTCAAAAGTTAACTCATGCTCAAAATGACTTAAGGACTTCTTCTAACAAAATTCGTGCCTTGGAAAGTTCCCATGCCTCTCTTGAAGCTTCCTTGGATTCTCACCTAGCTGAGCACCAAATAGCGAAAAATGATCTTGCTATGTGGGAAAAGGAATATAAGGCTCTGGAGAAGGAATATAATGCTCTTGAAGAAAATTTCAACATAGACGTGAGTTGGGCTTTTCTAAATTCTCGGCTTGATGCTTTGATGGAGGCTACATAAGAAAACTTTGACTTGCAATCTGAATTGGCCAAAGTCATAGACACTATCGAGAAAGGTCAACAACCTGCTGATACTCCTTCTCCAGCACTTGGAACTATTGATACTCCTTCTCCAACACTCGAAGCTCCTGGAACAGAAGAGTTATTGAACTCTGAAGCAGTTACTGAGGTACTTGAAGTTGTGATTCCGGCTTCCGAGGGTGA
>MU738344.1:6902-39570 GCA_026770625.1 Nicotiana glauca
TGTTGAGACATATAAATTAACTAGGACATACCAGTATAGAAGCAAAGTGCAGAAAAAATAGAGCAAACAAGAATCCACAGTCTAGCCTTGGCTTCCAGCTGGCTAGACAAAATAACAGCACAAGTAGTAGAAAGAGAGAGAGAGAATTTTTTAAGTCTAAGAGTGATGTCTGCACTCAGGCTGTTCGTCTGTGTTCGTGTGTTTGAAAGAGAAGAGTGTAGGTATTTACAGCTTTGAAAATGTGTACAGAAATAAGGTAATAAGTAAAAATTAAAACACAAACATGGAAACAATCACCATTCAGAATCAATTATCCCCAAGTGATTCCCCTTAAATTAAGGAAACACTGCTTAACGGGTCAGTAGGCCGAATTAAGTAAAAAAATCAGTTTGGGGCAGATTGATTATTTCCATAAAAGTGATAGTAAAAGAATGAAGTAAATAATCCGGTCTAAGTACAAAATAGGCTTATTTTGGGAAAGGATTCAGCAAGGTAAAACATCACAATAAAGGAAGTGAATCAATAAATTTAATAGATGAGTAAAAATTAGGGCTCGTAAGAAAAATCTTTTTTGCAGTCAGTCTCAAGATCAAAGGAATTAAGATCAAACAAGAAAGGAACATGATTCTGCACTTCACTAAATAAATAGCAAGGAATGAACAAGCATGCAGTGTTAGACATGTTGATGAAAAGAAGCAGCACAGACATATAGTAGCATTAGGGTAAGCGAGGGTTCATTAGTAAGAAAATATTCGAAGCACAGTAGTCAAGCAGGTCAAGTAATCACATAGATACAAAAGTGAAGAAGACACGGAAGCAAGTAAAGGGTCTTAGAGTAGGAACAAGCGAGAAAACTTCTGAAGAAAATTAGGGCTTCAACAGTAACCAGGTTTTGCAAGATGGTAAGAACTTAAAATTAAACAAATTAAACGAGGAAGAAAGAATCAGCAACAAAGAACAAATGAACATTTAAACAAGCAGCTTTAAGAACTCAGATAAACTAAAAAGGAATTAGGGTTTTTAACATGCTGAAACAGATAGAAGAATAAACATGAACAAATCACAGCCAAAACATAAACACATTTAAAAAAGTAGAGATCTTTTGAAAAACTTCAAAGGAAAAACCCTAATGAAAGGTCGTTTTTGCAAGAAAAGTTGAAGAACTTTCGCGAAAGCACTTAAACATTCAAAAAATCCCTAAGATTAGGGTTTCGAAGAACCCAGAAAGGCGAGAAAGGCCTTGGAAATTAACGATCTAACCAGGAGCGCCAAGGATCTGACTCGAACGGCCATGGCTAGCCGGAGAAAAGTCAGGGACGACGGAATAAAGGTTATGAATGGAAGTCAGGAAATGACTAGACCATCTTCCTTCAAGATTTTGGCCGTGAACCATAGAAGCGAACACCTAGGAGCTATGAGAGGCCATTACACATCTCCGATGGCCATGAGAGGCAATGGATTAGGGTGGGATTGAGAGGCGGCGGCTAGGGTTTGCAGAGAGATTATAGAGCGTTTCAGAGACGAGGGGTTTCAAGGGCCGCGTTTGGTAAGAAATGATTAGGTTTGGGTGTGGTTGGTAAAATTAAAAAGGAAAGAATGAAGGGTGGTCATTGATCATTTTAGATCAACGGCCTAGATTGAATAGGAAGTCAGGTGGATCGCGTAGGAGGGTCAGGGGTTGGGTTAATTTGAAATTGTGCTGGTAACTTTGGACCTTGAAATTGGGTTAATTGGATTGCCAAATTGGCTATAATTGAAATGCAATTGAGGCCAAATCGTAAATAGCCAATTTTCCCTTTAAATTTTTTATAAAATAGTAATATAGATTTTAAAAGCAAATTAAGAGTACTGGGTAAATGAATATTATGTGAATATTAATTTAAAAATACTGGGATTAATTTTATAAACATAAAACGCTATAAATTACAAGATAGGCTATAATTGCAATTATATGCAATTTAACTTTAAAAATACCAAATGTACGTGTAAAAATATGCAAAAATTACCTTAATTATATTTTGGTGTAAATGTGAAAATGAAATAAATTATTCACCAAGAATGATAATTTTGGGAATAATTATTAAATTTTGTTGTATTAAAATAGGCAACAAATTGGTTTTAAAAATCATTAAAAATGCCAAAATTCTTGGGTGTGCTTATATATGCACCAATATGTTATTTTAGAAATATTTGGGTATAAAAATACTTAGGGAAAAATTAGGTATCAACAACATTCCTCCAGTCTCACGTCAAATTTGTTGAATTTAACTTAGCATGACCCTCTTCAACCACAGACTTCAACAACTAGACGACAGTCTCTGGAACGATGCCATCTTCTTCACCCAAGGATCCTAGATTAGCAAGCACATCAGAATCACTATTTTGTTCTCTAGGTACATATCCAGAGTAAAGTTACTTGTAGCTTATCCAAGTACCATTGAATTCTATCCTCTCGAGCTTCGAAACTTTTGTTTACTTGGTTTACCACTAATTATGAATCGCACTTGGCTTTGATGACTTCTGCTCCCAAGCTATTAGCTAGTTCGAGACCTGCAATCATGGCCTCATACTTGTCCTCATTGTTAGTCAATTTAGAATTTTTGATAGATTGTCTAATGATATCACCCGTTAGTGGTTTCAAAACAATACCAAGCCCGTACCCTTTCACATTCAATGCACCGTCCATAAAAAGAGTCCATACCCCCGATGATGTACCTGAACTTAGCCAGAGTTCTTTCTCTATGGTCGACATAAATTCAGCCACGAAGTCGGCTAAGATTTGAGACTTGATGGAGGTACATGGTTGATATTCGATATCGTATCCGCTAAGTTTGATGACCCATATGGCCAGCCGACCCAACAGCTCGGGCTTATGGAAAACATTTCGAGAGGGATAAGTGGTCAGTACATATATGGAATGACATTGGAAATATGTATTTAGTTTTTAGAAGCGCTTATCAATGCAAGTGATAATTTTTCTAAGTGAGGATACTTGATTTCAGTATATCCTAGAGTTTGGCTTACATAATAAACACATAATTGCGTACCTTTCTCTTCTCGAACTACTACCCCGCTTACAGCTATCTCGACACTGCCAAATATAGGTAAAGTTTTTCATCTACCTTCGAGGTATGAAGAAAAGGCGGGATCGATAAGTATTGCTTTAGTTCCTTCAGGGTGTTGGCATTCTAGGGTCCATGTAAAATCCTTTTTCTTTTTCAGTAAGGAAAATAAATGGTGACTTCGATCTCACGACCTCGAAATAAATCGACCCAATGTAGCTATTCTCTCTGTTAGCCTTTTCACAACCTTCATACTATCCATGATCATGATTCCTCGATGGCCTTGATCTTACCGAGGTTAATCTCGATACCCCGATTCGACGCCATGAAGCCGAGGAACTTACCCAAGCCAAATCTGAAGGCACATTTTTCCTGGTCAAGATTCATGTTGTATTTCCTCAAGATTTTGAATGTTTCCTGCAAATGAGCTAAATGGTCCTCTGCGCGCAGGGACTTAACAAACATATCATCAATATAAACTTCCATTGTTTTACCTATTTGTTCTTCGAACATTTTGTTGACTAGGCGTAGGTATGTAGCTCCTGAATTTCTTAGCCGAAAAGTCTGTAACAATAAGTTCCAAACTTAGTAGTAAATGAACTCCTTCTGGTCTTCTGGGTTCATCTGAATCTGATTGTACCTAGAGTAGGCATCGAGAAAAGTTAGAATCTCGTGGCCGGCTGTAGCATTGATTATATGATCGATGTTGGGTAGTGGGAAAGAATCTTTCAGACATGCCTTGTTCAAGTCCTTATAGTCTACACACATTCTAAGTTTACTTCATTTTTTAGGAACTACAACTATATTGGCTAACCACTCGGGGTATTTTACCTACCGAATAGATCCTATTTTAAGAAGTTTGGTTACCTCGTCCTTTATGAACGCATGTTTCACCTCGAACTAGGACCTCCTTTTTTTGCTTCACCGATCTGAACCTGGGGTCGATGCTTAGCTGATATGTGGTGATTTCTGGTGGAATCCCTATCATATCTAGATGGGAGAAATCAAAGAGATCCGTATTATCAATAAGAAATTGAATGAGTTTTTTCCTGAGTTCAGGGGTTAATCCTGTTCCCAGGTATACCTTTCTCGCGAGGATGTACTCGATCAGTATGACCTATTCTAGCTCCTTGACTGTCGACTTGGTTGCATCGGACTCTTCGGGAGTGACGAAGGTTCGAGGAGTAAGGAAATCCTCTTCTTCATCCTCTATTACCTGTTGCTCCGATTCCATCGAGGCTTGGGACGGTGATTGCTATTTAGCTACCAACTCACTTTTCATGCTCGATTTCTCCGAGGTCGAAGGCTCTAATATCGGCACCACTTCCTCAACAACAAACATCTCCTTTGTAGCATGTTGCTCCTTGTAAACCGTGTTTACTCCATACTTCGTTGGGAACTTCATCATCTGATGAAGAGTTGAAGGTACTACTCTCATGTTGTGTATCTATGGTCTCCCGAGGAAAGCGTTGTACCTCATGTCACCTTCAATGAAATGGAATTTAGTATCTTGTATAGTCCTGACTACGTTTACTAGCAAGATAATTTCTCCCTTTGTTGTTTCGCTTGCCATGTTGAAGCCATTTAGGACCCAGGATGCAGTACAATCTGATTATGTAGGCCAAGCTGCTCTACGACCCTCGATCTAATTATGTTTGTTGAGCTACCTGGATCCACAAGAACATGTTTGACCTACATTTTATTTAAAAAGGATAGAGAGTACCAAGGAGCCATTGTGTGACTGAGATATGCCTTACGATTCTTTGTCGTAGAATGATAAAGCATCCTCGAGCACATAGCTCCTGGTATGTTTTTCTCTCATGATCGACACCTTGGTGCATTTGAGAACTGGTCCTTGTGGGATATCGACACCGCCAACGATCATGTGGATTACATGTTGTGGTTTTTCTTGTTCATTTTTTCTTACATCTCTCTCCCTGAAGTGATTCTTGGCTCGATCACTTAGAAATTCTCGAAGATGGCTCTCGTTGAACAATCGAGCCACTTCTTACCTTAGCTGCCTACAATCTTCTATTTTATAACCATGCGTGCCACGATACTTACATATTAGATTTGGATTCCTCTAAGGAGTATCGGTTTGGATTGGCCTTGTCCACTTGGTATCTTTGATTCTTCCAGTAGCTGACAAGATCCATGATTCATCCGCGGGATCGATGTGTTTATCGAACCCATTCCTACTCTTGAGCCCTCGAGAACTTTGACCTAGGTCATTTCTCCGATCATTTCTAGGGATGTTTTGACTTTAACCATTGTTTCTCCGATCAACATATAGATGATACCCCTCTTTGTTTGATCTTGATTCCCTGTACATATCCCTCGGGGGCTTGGTTGTGAATGTGTTAGGATGAACTAAACTCGAGAGGGCTCCTAACTTGTTGTCCTCGACCCTAATTTTTGATTGATAATGGTTGTGAGCATCTAAAAACATCACAGCTGGATACTTGATCAGGTTGTGCTTTAATTCTCAAGATGCAATCGAGCTCCTTTCATTGAACCCTACATGAAAGCTTGTACTGCCCAGTCATCTAAGACCGGTGGTAGCTCCATTCTTTCCATCTAGAACGTGGACGTGAACTTTCTCAACATCTCATCATTCCTTTGTTTTTTCTTGAAGACGTCCGATTTTCTCATGACGTGCACTTTCACGAAGGCGTCTGCTAACATAGAAAATGAGTTAGTAGTATTAGGAGGTATGTTGTGATACCAAATCATAGATCCTTTCGACAATGATTCTCCAAATGTTTTTAATAAGACTGATTCGATCTCATCGTCTTTCAAGTCATTTCCTTTGATCCCGCAAGTGTATGAAGTAATATGCTCGTTAGGGTTGGTTTTCCCATTATATTTGGGTATATCGTGCATGTGAAACTTCCTAGTAATAGATATTAGAGTTTCACTTTGAGGGAATGGTTTTTGTATGAACCTTTTGGCATCTAATCCTTTCAAAACTGGAGGTGCCCCCGGTATATGGTCAACACAGGAGTTATAAGTTTTCAGCTTTTTGTCATTGTCTTCAATCTTCTTTTCTCCGAACTCGATCCTCCTGGTGAGCTCTTTGAGCATCCTCATAATGGTGGGGTCAGTCCCCCAGTAATTTCTCTTTGACCTTTCTTGCGCTGGCTCAGCACATGGATTGTTTTCATGTTCGGCTACACTCGGAGTCTTATTTTGACTTTAAAGTTGAGAAATGATCTGTTGAGCTTGCAGCATCTCAAATATCACTTGGAGGCTGATTCCCCCATCAGCCACTCCTTGTGTTCCTTGGCCACCAGGTCGAGCTTCCCTGTGTACACTCCATCGGGGGTATGTGAATTAATATCAATTGGTTCCATGTTTGGCATTTCCCCAAGGTTTGTTGGTGGTACACCAAATCCTTTATTTTTATTTTCACCAAGATATTCGTAGATGCATTTTGTGAGCTAGACATGTTTCAGCCCGAGAATAAAAAATTCTTAACAAGAAAAGGTGTGAAAATAACATTGGTAATGAGAATTAGTAAAGAAGCAATAACCATTATCTTGAGCCCTACGGTGGGCGCCAAATTGTTTATCTAAAAAATACGAGTAACAATTAAATTTTATTTTTGGTTTTAAAGTTATGTGATTAAATTCAATACCAATTAGTATTCAAGAAATATGAAATAGAAATAAAAGAAATAAGTGAAATAAAGAAATGTTACTCAGTAGTGGTGACTGTATAGGTCCAAATTTGGCAATCACGAAAACAGATAAACGAGATTTGGGATGGAATCACTACCATACAATGACTAACGGTAGTTGCAGCAAAGGATAACGACCATAGGCAAGTAGTTGAAACGAAATAGTTCTGGTAGTCCAAACTCAAAAAAGGACAAAAAGAATATGCCTTTTGAATATTCTTTAGATTGTACTTTTTAGAGTTTTTTGGGAAAATATCCCTTATAAAAAGGAAGGGTTAGAAAATAAGAGGGGGCTGCCATTTTTCAAAGGAAAGGAACACATTGTAAAAAGGAGAGAAGTTATATATGAAAGAATTGTTTTATTCTCTCAACTCAAGAACATGTTGTTTAACTTTCATCCATATATCTCAAGATTCTACATTCACGTCTGATGTATATTGTCACACCTTCTTTTTACCTACACCTCCTTTTTACCTACTACACCCGTAAAGGTATAATAAAAGGGAGTTTTTCAAATTAAAGGACAATCGAAACGGGATTCATTTATTAAGAAGTTCAGAGTCTCCACTTGGGAGATTTATGGTGTCCTAAGTTACCGGTTGAATCCTGAATCGAGGAAAGAGTTGACTATGTTTAACAGTCCGCGAACCAGAAATCCGAGTAAGGAATTTTGTTAAACCGGGAGAAGGTATTAGGCATTCCCAAGTTTCGTAGTTCTAGAACGGTCGCTCAACTGTCATATTCGGCTTAAATTATCTGATTTGAAACAATTATTAACCTATATGCAAATTTTGACCTTAATCACTTTTATTCATTTTTAAGAGAATTTCAACGCTATTAAAACATATCTCGAACCACGTCACATAAATGCACCCATGGTTTTTAACGTATTTCAACATCGTTGAGATTTGGATTTGGGTCACATAAATGTGAACCCAAATTTAAGAAGGTAAAATTATTAAATAATGCACCTAAAGCAACTAACGCGTTGTTAACTTTGCGGGAGGCCATAGAAGTTGCTAAATAGCACATCCCAAATTCTACATATTTTATAGAAATGAGTAATGAGGGCCACACAATATGTTATTTTATTTGGCGCGACGCACCTCCTAATTATTAAAGGGACTTAATTATTTAATACTAAGTATGCTTGAAGTCCTAAGTCATTAATTAAAGGCTCACATGGAAAAAGGGATTACTTATTTTATACGAGAGCTAACAACTCATCTATACGGAGGACAACCTTGCCCGCCGTTAAATGGATGACCAGGCTTGGGCCCAAGTCTAGGCCCAAATTCGAGGCTTTAGCAAGCTTAATGCGTGGGACTCAACGTCGAACTCTTGCAAGCCCATAACTGCTGAAAATAACCAGTTCCATTGGGCACCACAGATAGCACTGATACAAACAACATTGATAATCACATATTAGCATGACATTATCGACTAAGCTCCTAATTTAAACTCCCTTTGAAACAAATTAACATGTTTAAACTTAGGGAAAAGCATGCACGATAGAAAAGTTTCGAGATCTCCAAAGTCTAATCAGATGCCCTCAAAACTAAAATCATGGAAAATGCTAATGTTGAAATATGGACCAGGGTTTAATTACTAGCCTTTTAAAGCATTTGTTGCACTAGCACTAACATAAACATACATATTAATTCTACAAAGCATCTCAGGATTATACAACGTCTCAAATCTGAAATTTAGACTAACATTTAGAGCATGATGGAGAATTATGAAAGCACTTGAAAGGAGTTATTACCACTACAACTTAAGCTCTATGAACAACAGAAGTTCAATTATCACAACTTGGCCAAACTATTAGGTAAATATCCTAATTCGCACACACTAAATAAGTGATAGAACCAGATAATTCTCAAATCAAGTACTACCTTCAGCTAATACAGATTGCAAGTTAAGCTATACTACTAGAATTAATAACTACATAACTCTTCAGTGAACTTTGACACTTGAAGGGATCAGGGAGATGATGAACTAAAAGCTAACATATGAATCATTTCTAATAAAGTTTCAAACAAATTATAAACTTAGCTTAAACAAAGGACTATAGCAAGTAACACAAGCAGGTTATACAACAAACTGAAAAAGACTCTTATGCTTCTACTTCTTCATGTCAGTTCATTTCCAATTGTTCATTTCACAATCATCAAGGTTACAGGGGTGTACCTGGAAAGTGCAATGGAACAAAATAGATGGAGGTCAGTAGTCAAACAACAACAGAAATGAAATAGAAACAAGCTTTAAAGCTGGTAGAACAGTACAACCTAAATCAACAGCTTGAGAACCAGCTTTCCAAACAAGCTTAAATCTGATTTATAACCCCAATTCGAATTGAAACAGGAATCCAACCACAGATTCAACTCAAGATCAGTTTTGAAAGACCAAATTAAACCATTTTAACCTAATTGAATCACAAATGACTTCAGCAAAACAGAAAAACCTTAAGGAGGAAATCGAGACCAATGAAACAGTAGACTTCTGTTCAATTATTTCTTTTTCAATGGATCTCTCCAACTCTCTTCTTCTGATTCTATCCCTTAAACTCTTAAACTCTAAAGTTTCTCCTATCAATGTGTGTTCAATTTCAGACTTTCAGAATCTTTTTAATCTCCTTTCTCCTTAATGTTCTCAATATTTTGTATATCAATGCATACGAATGTATATCAGAATATTTTTAATGGACTCTTTCACTCAATGCTCTCCAGGTTCCTCCCAATTTTTTAGATTCCCTTTTTAATATCTCTACTAATCTCTGTACTTATACCTAGGAGCCTTAAACCTTTCCAGCCCCTTTTCCTCTTTTACACCTATGCGTTTCAGCTTTTGAATTAAGAAAATATTTCCCCCATGTTATTCTCTGATTTTCCAACTCTAAAGGTACTTAACAGGTTGTTATTTCTACTACTGATACCCATTTTATCAATTAAACTCATTATTTTAATTCATTGGTATGGGAATGCTTGTATTTTAATTCTGGAGTGCCCTGACATCCAGTGTTGGCATACCACTTAGTTCCAATTCCCAAATTAAACCTAAAAACATTATTAATATTCTGAAAGTTCTAAGTATTCACAAATTAAGGCTATTCAATCTCTTACACAAAGAAAATCTATCGCAGTCCGCCTAATAGTTCTTAATACTAAAATCGAAACAAATTCATCTTTTAACGAAACTGGCACGAATTAGTTTAAGAACTACTATTATGCGAGTTTAAATTATTGGTCAAACCAAACAAAATCAACAAACAACCTATAAATTCGAAGAACTAAAACATAAAATCATAGAACAAACTGACCAAATAAACATTCGATAAAAAATAAAAAGAAAGGAGTAGAAGAAGATAATATTTACTAAAAAGAAATATAAAAAGACCTGAAATTTGGACACTTACCTTTGTCTGACCCTGTCTCTAATTTGAAACTTCAACTTTGAATTTGAAGCCTAAATGGATCTTAATCGAGTGTTCTCGACTGAGAACACACAACTAAGGTCGATTACGACCTCAATCCTTCCACTAGACATTCGATCCTAGGGTTTGTGTTTTAGGGCTCATTCATTCAAAACCATGTTCGAAAGGTTCTAGCCTGATTCGAAGGAGACTAGTGGTAGATTAAGGATGAGGGAGGTTGGGTGGTCATATGGTGTTAATATGGGACCGAGGGGAGGTGGTGCCGCCACCGGGGAATTTTGTGGCGGTGCTAGGGTTCGTGGTTTAGATCGGATATTCAACACATTCTAGAAATGTTCAAAGGAAGGGGGGTTTGGATTTGGGAAGAGGATGTGGTGTGGTTCAGGGGTGTAATTTTGATGGCCATCGAAGATGGTGCCGCCGGACACGGCGAGGAGCTGTTAAGGCTTTGAATATTCGAGAAGCTGGGCTGTAAAAATGGACATGGGGAAGTCAAGGCGAACCTAGGTTGTAAAAATGGAGGTCATCGGACATTCCCCGCCAGCGAAGGCAATTTCCGGCCGGCGGTTTATGGCGGAGGACGGTGGCGTTAGGCTCCGTCTCTGAAACTGGTGAGAGACGGTGGGGGGGTTCTAAGGGGGTGGGGTGCGTTACTCCCTTTTATATGGATTCAGGTATTGAATTCAGGCCGTTAGATCAACTTGGATCAACGGCTTGGATCAATCCATTAATGGGAACGACACCGTTTTGTTGCCTTCAAGACCGGATCGGTCTCTGATGTAAACGGGTCGGGGTTGGATATGGGTTATATGCAAAGCTATGGACCGTTGGATGAGGAATAGATGGATGGCTGACATTAATTGATGTTGAAACGACGTAGTATTCTAACCATACTACGTCGTTTTAAACATCTCAGGAACTGAAGGTTTGGACCAGGTATGGGGTGATTTTGGGCCGGTTTTGGTTGGGTTTTGAGTGTATTTGGTTTGGGTTTTCCTTTGGGCTGAGGTTTTGGCCCAATTCTAGTTCCCTTCTTTTTTCCTTTTTCTTTTACTTTCTTCATAAATTATGTTAAAAATTAAAACCCTAAAATTATAAAACCAAATTAACATAAGAATACTAGTTATCTCTAAATAATAATTATTGCAAATAATTAAATACCAAAATCACACAAATAAACCTAAAAATGCAAAGTGCATTATTTTTATGATTTTCCAATTATTGTAAAATAAATAATTAACTATTTAACTCAAAATTATAAAATTAAATCCTAAATGCAAATACAACATATATTTTTTATTAATTTTAAAAATAAACATGCGCAGACAAATGCAAACAATAAAATAAAAATACCACAAAAATCCACAAAATTGCAAACAACACAAAAATTATTTTATTTTGAATTTTTGCGAGTAATTTGTGTGAGGCAAAAATCACGTGCTCACAGCTGCCCCTCTTTGCTCGTAAACACGAAGAGTTTTTGTGCAAAGACAAAGTGAGCGGATACGAGCGATTTTTGCCTGTTTGAATTCTCCGTGTGAAGCATTTTTTGAAAGATTTGACCGAACCTCTGCTTCAAAGGTTTCCTACATATCCTTGGCTAAAAAGGAATCTGGTCAATGTAGTTCGGGAATTTTTGGTTGCTGGGACTACCATGAAGCTGTGATTTAATTGTTACTGCTATTGTTGCTGCTGCTACTACTGTTCACTGACCTCCTTATTACACCGTGCTAAATAAAATAAAGAAGCTAGACTACACTATAGTCTATGAATTACAAAGATTTATTTTCAAACTTGTTCGTGCGACTGTTGTTTCCTTGTTGACTTGTATTTCCTCCGAAGTTCCCTTGTTGTTATCTTGCATCGAACTCCTGAGATGTTTTCCCTCTCGTCAGTCGAGTACCTGATTGTTGATTCTGAACTGCTTCTTCTCTTCCTATGAAACTTGACTTGTTTTGCTTTTCGAAAACTTGAATCGTCTTCTTCCGACCGTTGTTGCCTTCCCTTGGTTTTCCAAGCGGGCTCCTAATTTCAAAACTTGAATTTATTCCTCATTATCCAGGCGGGCTCCTGACTTCAAAACTTGAATTTATTCCTCTATTATCCAGGCAGGCTTCTGACTTCAAAACTTGATTTTACTTCCTCTGTTCTCCAGGCGGGCTCCTAACTTCAAAACTTCACTTATTCCTCTGTTCTCCAGGTGGGCTCCTAACTTCAAAACTTGATTTTACTTCCCCTGTTCTCCAGGCGGGCTCCTGATTTCAAAACATGATATTAGTTCCTCTGTTCTCCAAGCGGGATCCTGACTTCCAAACTTGATTTTATTCCTATGTTCTCCAGATGGGCTCCAGACTTCAAAACTTGATTTTACTTCCTCTGTTCTCCAGGCGGGCTCCTGACTTCAAAACTTGATCTTACTTTCTCTGTTCTCCAGGCAGGCTTCTAACTTCAAAACTTGATTTTACTTCCTCTATCATCCAGGCGGGCTCCTAACTTCAAAACTTGATCTTACTTCCTCTGTTCTGCAGGCGGGCTCCTGACTTCAAAACTTGATTTTACTTTCTCTGTTATCCAGGCGGGCTCCTGACTTCAAAACTTGATCTTACTTCCTCTATTCTCCAGGCGGGATCCTAACTTCAAAACTTGATTTTACTTCCTTTGTTATCAGGGCGGGCTCCTGACTTCAAAACTTGATCTTAATTCCTCTGTTCTCCATGCGGGCTCCTGACTTCAAAACTTGATTTTACTTCCTCTGTTATCCAGGCGGGCTCCTGACTTCAAAACTTGATCTTACTTCCTCTGTTCTCCAAGCGGGCTCCTGACTTCAAAACTTGATTTTACTTCCTCTGTTATCCAGGCGGGCTCCTGACTTCAAAACTTGATCTTACTTCGTCTATTCTCCAGGCGGGCTCCTGACTTCAAAACTTGATTTTACTTCCTCTGTTCTCCAGGCGGGCTCCTGACTTCAAAACTTGATTTTACTTCCTCTGTTCTCCAGGCGGGCTCCTGACTTCAAAACTTGATTTTACTTCCTCTATTCTCCAGGCAGGCTCCTAACTTCAAAACTTGATTTTATTCTTCTGTTCTCCAGGCGGGCTCCTGACTTCAAAACTTGATTTTACTTTCTCTGTTCTCCAGGCGGGCTCCTAACTTCAAAACTTGATTTACTACCTCTTTTCTCCAGGCGGGCTTCTGACTTCAACTATCCTTAACTACTGTTCCTTGTTCTCCAGGTGGACGCCTGACTTCAGCTATCCTCAACTATTGTTCGTTGTTCTCCTGGTGGACGCCTAATTTCAACTATCTTTAAATATTGTTCCTTGTTCTCCAGGTGGACGCCTGATTTCAACTATCTTTAAATATTGTTCCTTGTTCTCCAGGTGGAGCCTGACTTCAACTATCTTCGACTATCGTTCCTTGTTCTCCAGGTGGACGCCTGACTTCAACTATCTTCAACTATCGTTGCTTGTTCTCCAGGTGGATGTCTAAATTCAACTATCTTCAACTATTGTTCCTTGTTCTCCAGGTGGACGCCTGACTTCAACAAAAGTAGACAAAACAAAGAAAATATTTTGCCCCAGTTTGGTGACTGTTAGGTACTTGCTCTTCCTTCGCGGAAAATTTCTCCGCCATCAACAACATTTCCTGCCCCTGTTTCAAAACACATAAAAAGCTGGTCAGTTTAGGGTGTGGTGATTGGTTGTGATACTCCTGTTGGGGATGGTTTTCCCTTCTATCCTTTCCATACTTGGTTTTGTCCGACAGCCTTGGCCTTGGTCGAGAATTTCCGACCCTCGGACTACTCTTTAATAACAAACTTCCCAACTGTTGCTTTACACTTCTAGTCTTTCTTATCTGATCCCATTCCTTTCAGGGAATCTTAGACCATTCCATCATTTGGATTTCCAGTGATGCCTTTAACGTCCTATCACATTATCGTCGGCCTATCCTAGCTACACTTCGCATCGCACCATATTGGAAACTGGTAGTAAGCTTTGAAATTCCTTCTTATTTGTTAGAATAAAATTATTATTGAAAAAGCCTTGGAGAAAAGAAAAGGAATGCAATGATTTTAAAAGACAAAATAAAACAAAAAAATATTCCTTTAGAAGACCGTTTGAGAAAAGAAAAATGACTTATCTGAGTGGGATAACTGATCCCAATGATCATGTTGCGCATTTCGGATTAACCAACCCATTCTATTTAATTCAATCAATTTCCAATTGTCTTGCTTCGCGTCTCAAGATTCTTACAACCCATTTCTTTGCTGAATCATCATCTTTTTTCTGCTTGATGTCTCGACGGATTTCTGCCACCTGCCTTATCTCACATGCCCCTTTCTCTATTTCTCGCCGCCTCATGGTGCACGTGAAGGTTTTTACCGCTAAGACTCTCTCATTTCTCTTATCCTTCGTTGCCTTACAGTGCCCTTGCGGGTTTTCACTAATAAGACTCTCTCATTTTTCATTTCCTTGCTTAAACCGGAGTGTTGCCCCTGGTATGAATCATCTTTACTTGCTTGACTCAGGCACCGCTCAAAGACAGATTGAGAGGTCTTTATTTGGACATTAATATGGGTTCTTGGAAATGGTTGGAAAGAAAAAGGGTATCAAAAGCTCAACCAAATTCAATGTGTTAGAATTACAACTTTTGGAACCAAATTTCTTATTACGAATAAAACTTCTGCCCCAGTTTCTTGCTTGGGGATCTTTCGATTTTTATTTCCCTACGACTGAGCCGTGAAGCTGCCTACGTATCCTTAAGAGGAATCGGGTCAAACGTAGTTCACCCGATTTTCCTTGTTGTTATGCTTTTTCTTTTCACCTATTTTTTTCTTTTCTGTTTTTTTTATTATTATTTTTGTTGATTCCAAAAGAGGGGTATGAAATAAAATAAATAAGGCTCAAAGGGGGAAAACAAAGGGTAAAGTGTTTGGATAGCAGAACAAATTGCCTTCGTCATTTCAGTCTTTGAAACAATGCCAAATACAAACAATCACAATAAACCAAAGAAAATCATATATTGTATCTTTTGACAGCGTCATATTTAATTTCCATGTCTACGCATTTGCCTTCAATGTTTGTGAGATACAAAGCACCATTGGATAGCACTCTTGTTAAAATGAACGGTCCTTGCCAATTCAGGGAGAACTTGCCTTTTGTTTCTGCCAGATTTGGAAGGATACATTTCAATACTTGCTGACCCACTTCAAACTTTCGGGGACGTACCTTTTTATTATACGCTCTTGCCATTCTCCATTGATATAAATGACCATGACACACCGTTGCCAATCTTTTCTCATCAATCAAGCTCAATTGCTCCAATCGGGTTTTGACCCATTCATCATCATCAATCTCAGCCTCTGCGACAATATGCAAGGATGTGATTTCAACCTCCGCATGTATTAGAGCTTTAGTGCCATATACCAACAAATAAGGAGCTGCACCTACTGAAATGCGAACAATAGTGCGATAACCCAACAGTGCAAATGGTAACTTTTCATGCCATTGCCTAGAACCTTCTACCATTTTCCTCAATATTTTCTTTATGTTCTTATTGGCCGCCTCAACTGCTCCATTCGCCTTGGGACGATATGGGGTAGAATTGCGATGCGTAATCTTAAACTGTTGACATACTTCCTTTATCAAATTGCTGTTAAGATTAGCACCGTTATCTGTGATGATTATCTTTGGGATTTCGAACCGATAGATGATATGCGAGTGGACAAAATAAACCACTGCTTTTTTGGTTACAAACTTGAAAGTTTTAGCCTCAACCTAGTTGGTGAAATAATCAATGGTCACCAGAATAAACATGTGCCCGTTGGATGCTGCTGGTTCAATTGGTCCAACGACATCCATACCCCAAGTAACGAAGGGCCATGGTGTGACAATGTGTGCAATTTCGATGGCGGAGAATGAATCAAATCGCCATGTACTCGGCATTGATGACACTTGCGCACACAACTGATACAATCATGCTCCATAGTGAGCCAATAATATCCTGCTCGAAGAATTTTCTTTTCCAGAACATATCCACTCATGTGTGGTACGCAAACTCCCGAATGTACCTCAGACATGACAGTCGTGGCTTCACTAGCATCTATACACCTCAACAAACCAAGGTCCGATGTTCTTTTATACAAAACCCCTCCACTGAGGAAGAATCCACTCGCCAATACCCGAATTGTTCTTTTCTGATCCCCCGTGGCCTGCATCGGATATGTTCCCAATATGATGTACTCCTTGATGTCATGAAACCATGGTTCGCCATCAACTTCTTCCTCTATCTCATTATAGTACGCATGTTGATCGCGAACTTGGATATGTAACGGATCAACATAAGCTTTGTCCGGATGATGTAGCATTGTCACGACCCGGATTTCCCACCATCAGAGTCGTGATGGCGCTTACGCATGGTAGCTAGGCAAGCCAACTTAACGACCTTTTCCATTCTAAACAATTATTTTTAACAGTTTATAGCATCAATATAGAACATTAAATCTAATAAGGACAATAGTAGAAGTCTGTTTGATAAATACTAATCAAAACGCGGAACGATCAATTGTAGCCTCTACCCAAGATTTGGTGTCACATTACTCACGAACTACTAAAGAAATACTAAATACAATGGTCCGAAAGAAATATATAAGTTGTCTGTCTCAAAAACAATGAGGCAACAGTCTAAAATAAAACATAAATAAGAGACGCCGGGCTTGCGGACGCTTGCGGACGCCTGCAAGGCTACCTCAGTCTCGTAGAATATGAAAACCGCCCCCCGCACTAATGCTGCTGCTGCTCCTCAAAACCTGGACCTGTTAAAAAATGCACAGAAGTGTACCATCAGCACAACCAACCCCATGTGCTGGTAAGTGTCTAGCCTAACCCCCGCAAAGAAGTGACGAGGCTAGACTGGACACCACATAAACCTGTGCAGTTATAAATATACAACGGAATATCGAATACAAGGCAATTAACAACATGGGAGAGAAAACATGCTATGGGGAGATACAATATCAACAGTAGTCCCAAGTAACAAACTAGAACAACATAGACTCACAATGAACAAGGGATCAATACTCAGTGCAAACACATGGTATCAATAACTGTTGCGGCGTGCAACCCGCTCTACAAATATCATTGTTGCGGCGTGCAACCCTACCCATACCATTTATCAGGTATCACTATTGCGGCGCGGAACCCGATCCTCAATATTATTATTGCGGCGCACAACCCGCTCCTCAATATTATTTAACAGTCTGGTTCTCGAAACAACAGTCACAATTAAGGGATATAAATATAAGCAAATATTTGACAAAAATCCCGGCAAGGGAATAATCAACAACGCTTTCTTTTCTTACTTTTCTTATCTTATAATTCACTCTACCATTTTGAGCCAATGCTCCAAAGAATCTAGTCATTTCATATACTTTCAATATTCGTATCACAATTCGAGCCAATTCTCCCAGGAATCAAATAATCATCTTTACGGTTCACATGTTATTCACAACATATAGAAATTCTCCAGTAAACACGGAGTTCACAGCCAAGTCATGGTAATCACATTATAAGGACTCATGGTCATGCTAGACACCGATGTATAGATACTCGTTACCATGCCGATACATCGTACTCAATCACATAGCAATTAGCAACAAGACTCAACTCATATTCCCTCAAGCTAGGGTTAAACCAAACACTTACCTCAAAGCCTTGAAATTCACTTAATCGTCAACTATAGCTTTACCTCACGGTTCCACCTCCAATTCACTCGAATCTAATCACAAATTATTCAATTACTTTAAATAACACTATATGAGTCAATTTGAATGCATAAAAATGTTTTTCCCAAGCTTTTCCCAAAAATTCCAAAAATGCCCTCGGGCCCACGTGTTCAGAACCCGAGGTTCGGACCAAAATCCGGTTACCCATTCTCCCACGAACTCAAATATATAATTTGTTTTGAAATCGGACCTCAAATCGAGGTCCAACTCCCCAATTTATAGAAAACCTAGGTTCAACCAAAAAACCCCAATTTCACCCATGAAAATCCTTTATTTCAAGTGGAAAACATGTTTAATGATCTTAAAGATTGAAAGAATCGAGTAAAACTCAACTTAGAAGTGATATGGGATGAAGGTTGCTCTTGAAAAATTGCCTAAGTATAAAATTTGCTGGGCTGTGGATATGGGAATTGCGAACTTTGGTTCGCAATTGGGAAGAATTTATCGCATTTGCGATCTTAGCCTCCCGCATTTGCGAGCATTGGCGTCGCATTTGCGAGCATTGGCGTCGCATTTGCGGCTCCAGCCCATTTTCCCACTCTTCGCATTTGCAAAGGATCTATCGCATTTGCGAAGGATCTATCGCATTTTCGATCTGGCCCAGACTTTCCTTCTTCGCAATTGCGATGGGTAATTCGCAATTGCGACTCTCGCATTTGCGAGAATATTTTCGCAATTGCGAAAATACCAGACCTGACCTGCAATTTGTTTTTCAAAGTTCAAAAATACAACTCGACACCTATCCAAAACTCACCCGAGCCCTCGGGTCTCCAAACCAAACATGCACACAACATCAAAAACATCCTACGGACTTACTCGTGCGATCAAATCGCCAAAATAACATCATTTACATAGAATCAAACCTCAAAATACATGATTTTTCTTCTAAACTTCATGAACTTTCAAACATGGAACTTATAGTCCGAAACACGTCAAACGACGTTCGATTTTGACCAAACTTCACAGAAAGCGCTTAAACAATATATAAGACTTGTACCGAGCGTCGGAACCAAAATACGAGCCCAATACCCAAGTCTTTTAATCAATTTTCATTTCCTTTTTCCTTAACAATTTCAGAAAAACAATTTAACAGAAAAATTCTTTTACTCGGGTTCTAGACCTCAAATTTTGACTCTGGGCACATGCCCGAGTCTCATATTTTTCTACGGACCCTCCGGAACCATCAAATCACGGGTCTGGATCCGTTTATCAAAAATGTTGACCGAAGTCAAATTTAATCATATTCATATCAAAATTCTTCAAATTTTTCACAGATTTCACATATTTCAACATAAAAGCTTTTCGGCTGCGCACCCTGACTATGCACGCAAATCGAGATAAGTAAAAATGAAGTTTTCAAGGCCTCGAAAGCATAGAACGAATGAGGAAATAGGTGATGACCCTTTGGGTCATCACAAGCATTGAGGCTAATATGGCCAAAGCATCGGCAACCTCATTATGAACCATTGGGATATGCCTAAATTCCACCGACCGGAACCGCTGACAAAGATCGTCTAAACATTGTCGATAAGGTATGTGTTTCAAGTCCCATGTTTCCCATTCTCCTTGAATTTGATGCACCAGGAGGTCTGACTCACCCAAGACCAAAACCACCTGTACATCCATATCTGCAGCTAACCTTAAACCCAAAATGCATGCCGCGTACTCCGCCATGTTGTTGGTACAATAGAAACGAAGCTGGGCCATAACAGGGTAGTGATGTCCTATTTCTAAAATAAGTACAACCCCTATCCCAACTCCTTCCATGTTCGCAGCCCCATCAAAGAAAAGTTTCCAACCTGGTTTTTTAGTCAATTCCATCTCATCAATATGCATCACTTCTTCGTCAGGAAAATAAGTCCTCAACAGCTCATATTCTTCGTCGACAGAGTTTTCGGCCAAGTGATCGGCCAATGCTTACACTTTCATTGCAGTCCTTGTTACGTAGATGATGTCAAACTCTGTGAGTAAAATTTTCCACTTTACGAGCCTCCCTGTGGGCATAGGTTTTTGAAAGATGTACTTCAAGGGATCCAACCATGAGATGAGATAAGTAGTATATGATGACAGATTATGCTTCAACTTTTGCCCTACCCAAGTCAAGGCGCAACATGTCTTCTCAAGATGAGTATACTTAACCTCATAAGCCGTGAATTTCTTGCCGAGATAATAGATGGCATGTTCCTTCCTACCGGTGATGTCATGCTGCCCTAGTACACAACCAAATAAATTCTCCAGGACCGTTAAATAAAGGATCAACGGTCTCCCTGGTTCAGGTGGAACCAACACAGGTGGGCTCGCCAAATACCCATTTATCTTATCAAACGCTTCTTGACACTCATCAGTCCATTTGATCACGACATCCTTCTTCATCAACTTGAAAATGGGCTCACAAGTCGTCGTGAGCTGAGCAATAAACCTGATGATGTAGTTCAATTTTCCTAGTAGACTTATTACCTCAGTCTTATTCCTTGGAGGGGGCAATTCTTGGATGGCTTTGATCATTGATGGAGCTAACTCAATGCCTCGTCGACTGACTATGAATCCCAATAGCTTTCTAGATGGAACCCCAAATGCACACTTGGCAAGGTTAAGTTTAATGTTGTACCTGCGAAGCCTCTATAAGAACTTCCTTAAATCTCTGACGTGGTCGGCCTGCTGCTTTGACTTGATGATCACATCATCCATGTACACCTCAATCTCCTTTTGTATTATATCATGAAACACAGTGGTCATTGCTCTCATATATGTTGCCCCAGCATTCTTCAAACTGAATGGCATCACTCTGTAGCAATAATTTCCCCACGGAGTGATGAATGTCGTCTTCTCTGCATCTTCTTCATCCATCAGAATCTGATGATACCCAGCATAGCAATCCACAAAAGATCCAATCTCACGCTTCGCACAATTGTCAATCAGGATGTGGATATTGGGTAATGGGAAGTTATCCTTTAGGCTTTCTTTGTTAATATTGCGGTAATCAATGCATACCCTGATCTTGTCATCCTTCTTCGGTACTGGCACTACATTGGTCAACCATTCAGGATATCGGGTAACTCGAATAACCTTCGCATCCAGCTGCTTGGTTATTTCTTCCTTAATCTTCACTCTCATTTCAGTTTTGAATTTTCTCAATTTTTGCTTGATAGGAGGGAATGTCGGATCAGTGGGCAATTTGTGAACCACTAAATCAGTGCTTAAACTTGGCATGTCATCATACGACCATGCAAAAACATCTTTGTATTCAATGATTGTTTCGATTAATTCCTTCCGAGTCTTTGATTCAATATGGACACTTATTTTAGTCTCTCTGATATTACTCACGTCTCCTAAATTGATGGCTTCGGTATCATTCAAGTTAGGCTTAGGTTTTTCCTCAAGATGACTTAATTCTTTACTAATCTCCTCAAAAGCCTCATCTTCGTCAAATTCTAACTCGTAATCACACTCTACCTCTTGAACTATTATCTCAGATTGATTTCTTAGACTGGTTTGAGGATTCTTTATGCACTTCATATCATTAGAACCGGCGTAATAGGAACTGTACAAAAAAGAAAAAAAGAAAACAAAAGTAAAATTTATCAAGAGTGAAGAAAAGGAAGAAATTGCATTTCATTAAAAAGGGAAGATAACAAGGTTTGCACACTCAAAACAAAATAAAAATTTGGATTACAACCCCGAAATAATCCGTACAAACTTTAAAAAAAATCAAAGCAGACTACCAAGGCTCTCTCTGAGTAGGGAGAGGAGTAGCCTTCCAATTATTAATCTTCGCTTTTGGCCCGACAAACCGTATTTTTACGTCGCTAGGACCCTCGCCGAATTCTACCATGTTCACCCCGCTGAACAACAACTCAAACCTTTCTATCAACTCCTTATCAGGATCAACCCCAGCATTGGGAATCGTTGTTGATGGTCGTCTTCTGGTACCAGACTTGACAAATGACCTGGAGAGACGTGGGACCGACTTTGGAAGGACCCATTCTCTCCGTTTTAGCTTCTTGGCTCTTCTTATGTATGTAGCTGTGGGTTGGAATCCTAGACCAAAGGTTCCCACATTTTTCAGGAGGGATACTGGTTGTATCATGCCTTGCAAAGCAGATCCTAGACCCTTTCCTGGTACGAACCCATTCTTTAGAATTTCGTATGCTACCATGACCGATGTAGCTGTTATCTTCAGATTAGGGATACACTTCCCCTCTTGCACTTTCTCAACTGTCATTGCATCTAAAACTTGATAGACCCATGGCTCCTTGTCGTCTTCCATTTCTATAAATGGCACAATGGTGTCGCTGTGTGCGCACAAATTGTCTTCCCCGTGCACCACTATCTCCTGCCTGTCCCATTTGAACTTGATCATCTGGTGAAGAGTTGACGGTACTGCTTTAGCTGCATGGATCCACGATCAACCCAATAACAGATTATATGAGACAGTTATATCCAGCACTTGGAATTCCATTGTGAACTCCACTGGTCCTATTGTCAATTCCAGCACTATGTCCCCGACTGAGTCATTGCCCCCGCCGTCGAATCCTCACACAGATACTATTCTTATGGATCCTCCCACTCTCCACTTTTAGCTTGGTCAGAGTGGAAATAGGACAAATGTTCACACTCAAACCATTATCAACCAATACCCGTGTAACCATAGAAATTTCACATTTTACTGCAAGGTAAAGGGCCCTGTTGTGTTCCGTACCCTCTATGGGCAATTCATCATCGGTAAAGTGACCCTGTTCACTTCGAAGATTTTGTTGGCTATTTTCTCCAAGTGATTCACAGTGATTTTGTTAGGGACATGCACCTCATTCAAGATTTTCATTAACGCTCGACAATGTTCGTCTGAGTGGATCAATAATGAAAGCAAGGAAATTTACGCTGGTGTCTTCCTTAACTGTTCTATGACAGAATAGTCCTGCATCTTCATCTTTTTTAGGAACTCTTCTGCTTCCTCTTCTGTCACAGGTTTCTTTGCTGAAGCTGAATTATCCTTGGCTTTTCTCAACTCTGCAGGGGCAAAGCATCTTCCTGACCGAGTTAATCCTTGGGCCTCGCATACCTCCTCCTTAACCTCTCTTCCGTTATACATCACTTCCACCCTTCCGTAGTTCCAAGGAACAACCTTGCTGTTGATTATCGGTAATTGGGTTACCGGGTGATGATAACTTGATCGACACGGGACCCTTCCATAGTTATGATGGGTTTGCTGACTGCCCCCGACACAATCACCTTTACTCTCTCCTGTCTCGTTATGATCTGGCTTAGAGACCCCTTATTCACTACCACAGATAGTCCAACACTCTTTTCAATCAACTTGAGCGCTGACCTTTCCCCTGTTGGCTATTCAATTACCTTTGTCTTGCTAGACCGAATTGTCATCACGGTCTGTGATGGCTTCTTTGGCTCTTGCCCTTTGTGCACAATTTCAATCATGTTCGCCTCTAGGTGGGCTGGAATTGGATTCCTGTTGATGTTGGGCACCTTAGGAGCTTGTACTTTAATTATATTAGTGTCAATAAGCTCCTCTATTACACTCTTCAAGTGCCAACACTTCTCGGTGTCATGCCCCGGGGTACCTGAACAATACTCGCAACTGACCGAGTAATCAAGATTTTTTTGGATGTGGATTTGGCAATTTGGATTGAATTGGGCTCAGCATGTTCAGTTGTCTGAGCCTATGGAACAAGCTGACGTACGATTCCCCCAATAGGGTGAATGTTTTCCTCCTTTGTGCCCTTTCACCCTTGAATGCGGGATTAGGTCTAAAATTTTGACCAAGAGGGTTTCTATTCTTCGGAGCGGGAGCACGCCATTGTTTGTGAGTCGAGGATTGATTGTAAGCTTGCACTTGGTGAATAGAAAAATAAGGTTCAGGATGTGAGTAGTAGTGTTGGGGTGGGCTATATGGAGTGTGGGGGTAAGTCTGAGAATGGGGTTGAGGCTGGTTATGGTAAAATTATAGGCCTCTGGGCCAAGCTCTCGACTCGATCATTGCGACGTCCTCCTTCTTCTTTCTTCCAAATATTCAACTAGTGCCATTTTGCATGGCTTCAGTGGTTGCCTTGATCGCCGAGTAGCTCATGATCTTGCTAGACTTAAGTCCTTCCTCCACCATGTTTCCCATTTTTACTACCTCGTTGAAGGAGTTCCCTACTGCCGACACCAAATGACCAAAATATGAGGGCTCCAAGGCCTGTAAGAAATAGTCAACCATCTCGCCTTCTTTCATCGGAAGGTCAACCCTTGCAGCTTGCTCTCTCCAATGGAAACTGTATTCTCTGAAACTCTCCCCTGTCTTTTTCTCTATTTTCATTACTGACAGACGATCGGGGACAATTTCCAGATTATACTTAAAATGGCATGCAAATGCATGGGCTAGATCATCCCAAGTGTACCACCTTCTGTGGTCTTGATGGGTGTACCATTCTAGTGCTGAGCCGCTCAAACTTTGACTGAAGTACGCCATTAACATTTCATCCCTTCCACCTGATCCTCTCATTTTACTACAGAAGCCTCTCAAATGGGCCACCGGATCCCGATGCCCGCTGTACAAATCAAACTTGGGCATTTTGAGCCCTGCCGGCAGCTGCACATTTGGGAATAAACAAAGGTCTTTATAAGCCACGCTCACTTGGCTTCCTAATCCCCGCATGTCTCAGAAACATTATTCTATGCTTTTCAGTTTTCGGAACATCTCTTCCTGTTCAGGACTTCTGGCGGATTTTTCTGCTCCCCCTGGTAAGTCAAAACGTGGATCATATGGCTAGGTTTCGGGATCTTTGAAGGTGGGCTCCATAGTGTAGTATTGATTCTCTTAATCCTGGAACATTGGCTTGCCGGATGATTTATGGAATGCAGCCGGTGGGGATGCCACGAAGACAGGTGTGATTGCTGGAGCAGGGTAGGGAATTGGTTTTGATAGTTGAGCTTAGGGCGTGTGGGAAGTAGTGCTGTGATAATGTTGGTAGATGGGAAAACCTGGCCAGGTGGCGGGATGATCCTGAGACTGAGCTAATTGTGGGGTAAAATCCGGGTTAACAGGGTACGATGGCGGTGATTGCCCTTTGGACCAGGCCTAATACATTTCGGCCATCTGTTGCTTAAGTTTGAGCATCTCCTCTTTTATCTTACTGATGTCCAACTCCTCTACCTCAACACTTGTGTCGACATCCGGGATAGACATGACTTCTGGTATTGGTCCTTTTGATCTAGTTTGGTAATGGTGATGTGCTAGTATCCTCTAGATAAACTAACTTCTTGAATTCTCTGGAAGACAACAAACTTGTTAGTTTTTAGAGTTTAACAAATATGCAATCGAACATTGGGATGCAATGCACCTAGGCAATTAACCATTTCTATCATGCATTTGCTTCAGTTGCGTGCGTCATTCTGGCATTTTATAATTGTGTCCCTTCTTTCAACACCTCTTAAACTTCCCTTTATTTTATTTATTTTTTCGTTTACACCTTTTTTCTTTTTCTTCTTTTAGTGGTGGTCGAATCTTATGTGGATTGCCTACGTATCATGTCCCCGCATGAATCAGACCGTGCGTAGTTCTGGCTGATGTAAAAATACGTAGCAAAATATTTCTCACAAAGACAACTACTTTTATTATAACACTTGGAAGAATTTACAAATTTTGAAAGGACAACAAAGCAAACTTGGAAAGGACTGACTGACAGACTTACAAACGTCAACAAGAAAATACAGACTCAAAACAAAATTAAGAATACATTAATGCCCTAAAATTTCCTGGGCCCACGAGGCATCATTCGGCCTTGCCGCGGGCCTTTGTGCAAGATCCCTTTGGAGCCTCTCCAAATCTCTCATTATTTGCCGGATGAATGTCATCATTGCCGCAAAAAAGGTGGTACGGGTCATGTCCTCGCACGCTCGACATTTTGCAGTAATGTAATGTGCGATGTTTGCGACCCCTTCTCTAATCCTGCTCTTTTCCTGCAGCAACCGCCCTATCTGTTGATCCCGGGTTTCCAGCACTCGAGAGTTATGAAGGAGTTGATCTTGAAACTTATGCATTTGTTCCTCCATCCACGCCCTCAAGTCATAGCAATGTTTCCTATCCGCTCTGAAATCTCTAGCTTGCCTGAATATCATGTCTTCGAGAGTGACTATTGTTCCTTTCAGGACAGTAACGCTCTCTTCATAGTCCCTTTTCATCTGCTGCATATGAAGTGCCCACTCTTTTTCACCTTTTGTCCATTTGGCCCGGATCCTTGCCAAGCTAGCTTCAGATCTTTCCAAGTCCTCTTGGCATTCGCGGGCTCTCCCTTTCAGTTCATTTATGAGTTTTGGTCAGACCGGCTCCTTTCTGGTTTTCCGACAGCTATTCTCATTTTTCGGATTTGAGCCTTAAGGGCCTTATTTTCTTGGAATAACTTCTTCTTTTCTCCCTCTTCCGTAGCGGCCTACAGATATTTCTCAACTTAAAAATCCATGTCGTGCTTCTCAAGTTTGCCTATTGTAGCCATATACTCGTGTTATTTATCCAACCAGTCCCACTGTTCCTGTGACGATTCGATAAAATCCTGGAGGTGGGGTCTTTTGGCAGGCCTCCCGAATGCAATTTCTTTTCTATACCAAGCATGATACCCAAGTGAAACTTCTCCTTTAGATTGATCCTGTACACATGTATTTACCGCCAGGTATTGACATTCACTCCAGATCTTGTGGATTGTTGCTTCAGGGAACTGACCGTCCGGTCCAATCTCAACTACCCAAACATTGAGATCTTCGTCTTTTGTCACTATATGGCACCTCCCGAGCTGTCTCAAAACCCGATACGGGGCATAAGGCTGGATGCTCCTAAGACCCATCAGAAGGAAGTGAGGCCCCGTTGCTGGCATGTATATGATCTCGTCCACATGCAACCATCCCAGCGTGCACTTTACTTGGCTGGCAGTGAGGGACCGAAAGTAAGATATCCATCGTGTGACCCCTTCCAGAAAGCTGATACCTTCAATCATTGTATAAAATTCCTTGATACAAGTTTTCTTTGTTGACCCATAGCTCATGAACTGGGGACGGTGGCACGGGTGTTCAGCCATCCACATTTGTAACAACAGATTTCACCCCTCAAAGAAGTCTCCCCCGGATCTACAGATTGTAAGAGCACGGAAGATCTCAGCTACTATCATAGGTGCGAGTGTACTCTTGGCCTGAGTGAGCAAAGTGCTGACAATCCCTGCTATTTTTATGTCGATATTCCTGTCTTTCCTTGGGAACACCAGGAGCCCCAGGAAAGCCACCATAAAAGCGAAACGTCTATGCTCTTCCCATTTAAGGCGATTTCATTTGCTACAGATTTTATTCTCTGGCCTGTTGAACCCTCCTACATGACCATCTCTACTGTATATGAATGACAAAATACAAAAACCACCTGCCAAGTCCGGGTTGTGTACCCCTCTACTTATCTTTAGTGAGTCCAAGAATCTGTACACAATTATAGTTCTCGGGGCAACCAAATACTTGTGTCTTAAAGGAAGCTCAACATTCCCAATGTACCCGACTATTTCTTCTAGGGTCGGGGTGAGTTCAAAGTCTAAAAAGTGGAACACATTGTGCGCCGGGTCCCAGCATGTGACCAATGCCCTTATGATTTCTCCTCTGGGTATAATCTCCAATAGTCCGAGAAGGCCCCCCAAATATTTCTTGATCTCGTCTTGCCCTTCTCCACCTAAATCATTCCACCACAGTCGTAGCTCCAAAGGGATTTTGCTTATGAATGAGAAAGGTTCATTTTTGATTGTGCTCATCGTGTACATTTATTAAGGTGATTAAGTGAAACAGTCATGATTTATTCTATGCGACTCCAAAGTCAAAATTAACTCTTTTCAGATTTTTATTTCTAAAACCAAAAGCCCAACTTTGCAGATACGGCCTTTCAGCACTCCCGAAGGAAGATTTTAAGGTTGTGTCTGCTAACTGGCCAAAAATTGGAAAAGACCAAAGGCGCATGTTTATGAAAAATCAGCCTTCCGGCGTCCCTTTCAGGAACATTCGGCTATTTTTGGCAAAACGGCATCACCTTATCTAATAAAAACAAAATTTTGTTCATTTCGGGCTATTTTTCAAAGAGGGAAGTTGGACCCGATGGGGGTTGCCTACGTATCCCAACCCTGTGAGAATCAAACTGACATAGTTCAGGCAAATAAAATAAACTATTCTTGAAAACAAAACACAACACCCTTTTTTTCATCGGAAAATGAAACGACTATTTCCTTTTATTTTAATCAAAACAAGCTATTTTTGAAAACAAGATTTTTCTTCTTCTCATTTTATTGGCAAACAAATAAACTATTATTGAAAATAAAAGTTTTTTTTTCATTTTTCTAAAAAAATTGGGCAGAGTCTCGATACTATTTGGACATTGTGTTTTTCAAAATAGGCGATAAACTCTCTTTACCCTCATACTGCAATATTTTTCTTTTCTCCAAATATTCGAAAGTCGGTCAGCATGCTAGTCCGAATCAATAAATGCACAAGCAGTACGTAAGATGCATCAGGATGGTCTGTTTTCAATTTTGGTACATCTGTCCTAGACAGACCCAACCCCTATGTTGAGCCTCCAAAGTCAAATGCATATGATGCAAACAAACGTTCCTACTAGGGATCCGACATGAGCCTGAGTTATTCTAGGTTCAAAACCTGAGTATATGTTCTAGACTGTGTACGCAACTGGACAACCTGAGTCGATGAGGGGGCTACGAACCGGGAACCAAAAGTCCATCCAACTTAGTAACTTGTCCGGCCTCTTTCTTACTTTTAGGTATGACGCTAACAGAATAGGGAGTCCCGACCAGCGAGCACATCCCCGGAGGTGAGAAGAGAGGGGTTTCGCAACTGTTTTATATATACAATTCAAATAATATCAAAGCGGTAAAAAGCAACATTTGCATATTAGTCGCAAACATGTAATAAAATCAAATAATACAAGCCAAATACAACAAATATTCCAAGCTCAAATTCTTGAACCCTGAACCAAAGTTCTGGGTTCCCATCCCCAGCACAGTCGCCAGAGCTGTCACACCTCCTTTTTACATACACCTCTTTTTTACCTACTACACCCGTAAAGGTATAATAAAAGGGAGTTTTTCCAATTAAAGGACAATCGAAACAGGATTCATTTATTGAGAAGTTCAAAGTCTCCACTTGGGAGATTTATGGTGTCCCAAGCCACCAGTTGAATCCCGAATCTAGGAAAGAGTTGACTCTGTATAACAGTCCGTGAACCAGAAATTCGAGTAAGGAATTCTGTTGACCCGGGAGAAGGTATTAGGCATTTTCGAGTTCCGTGGTTCTAGCACGGTCACTCAACTGTCATATTCGGCTTAAATTATCTGATTTGAGACAATTATTAACCTATATGCAAATTTTGACCTTAACCGCTTTTATTCATTTTTAAAAGAATTGCAACGCTATTAAAACACATCTCGAACCACGTCATATAAATGCACCCGTGGTTTTTGACGTATTTCAACATCGTTGAGATTTTTATTTGGGTCACATAAATGTGCACCCAAGTTTAAGAAGGTAAAATTATTAAATAATGCGCCTAAAGCAACTAACGCATTGTTAACTTTGCGGGAGGCCATGGAAGTTCACTAAATGGCACATCCTGAATTCTACATATATTATAGAAATGATTAATGAGGGCCACGCAATTTGTTATTTTATTTGGCGCAGCGCACTCCGAATTTTAAAGGGACTTAATTATCTAATACTAAATATGGTTGAAGTCCTAAGTCATTAATTAAGGGCTCGCATGGAAAAAGGGATTACTTATTTTATACGAGAGCTAACAACTCGTCTATACGGAGAACTACCTGCCCCGCAGTTAAATGGATGACCAAGATTGGGCCCAGGACTAGGCCCAAATTCGAGGCTTCAGCAAGCTTAATGTGTGGGACTCAACGTCGAACTCTTGCAAACCCAAAACTGCCGAAAATAACCAGTTCTGTTGGGCACCACATATAGCATTGATACAAACAGCATTGATACTCATATATTAACATGACATTATCGACTAAGCTCCTAATTTAAACTCCTTTTGACACAAATTAACATGTTTAAACTTAGGGAAAAGTATGCGCGATAGAAAAGTTTACAGATCTCCAAAGTCTAATCAGATGCCCTCAAAACTAAAATCATGGAAAAAGCTAATGTTGAAATATGGACCAGGATTTAATTACTAGCCTTTTAAAGCATCTGTTGCACTAGCACTAACATGAACATACATATTCATTCTACAAAGATCTCAGGATTATACAATGTCTCAAATCGGAAATTTAGACTAACATTTAGAGCATGATGGAGAATTATGAAATCACTTGAAAGGAGTTATTACCACTACAACTTAAGATCTATGAACAACAGAAGTTCAATTATCACAACTTGGCCAAACTATTAGGGAAATATCGTAATTCGCACACACTGAATAAGTGATAGAACCAGATAATTCTCGAATCAAGTACTACCTTCAGCTAATACAGATTGCAAGTTAAGCTATACTACCAGAATTAATAACTACATAACTCTTCAGTGAACTTTGACACTTGAAGGGATCAGGGAGATGATGAACTAAAAGCTAACATATGAATCATTTCTAATAAAGTTACAAACCAATTATAAACTTAGCTTAAACAAAGGACAATAGCAAGTAACACAAGCAGGTTATACAACAAACTGAAAAAGACTCTTATGTTTCAACTTCATCATGTCAGTTCATTTCCAATTGTTCATTGCACAATCATCAAGGTTACAGGGGTGTACCTGGAAAGTGCAATGGAACAAAATAGATGGAGGTGAGTAGTCGAACAATAGCATAAATGAAACAGAAATCAGCTTTAAATCTGGTAGAACAGTACACCTAAATCAACAGCTTGAGAACCAGCTTTCCAAACAATCTTAAATCTGATTTATAACCCCAATTCGAATTGAAACAAGAATCCAATGACAGATTCAACTCAAGCTTGGTTTTGAAAGACCAAATTAAACCATTTTAACCCAATTGAATCACAGATGACTTTAGCAAAACAGGAAAACCTTAAGGATGAAATCGAGACCAATGAAACACTAGACTTCTGTTCAGTTATTTCTTTTTCAATGGATCTCTCCAACTCTCTTCTTCTGATTCTATCCCTTAAACACTAAAGTTTCTCCTATCAATGTGTGTTTTACTTCAGACTTTCAGAATCTTTTTAATCTCCTTTCTCCTTAATTCCCTCAATGTTCTGTATATCAATGCATAGGAATGTATATCAGAATATTTTTAATGGACTCTTTCACTCAATTCCCTCCAGGTTCCTCCCAATTTTTTAGATTCCCTTTTTAATATCTCTACTGATCTCTGTACTTATACCTAGGAGCCTTAAACCTTTCCAGCCCCTTTTCCTCCTTTACACCTATGTGTTTCAGCTTTTGAATTAAAAAAAATTTTCCCCCATGTTATTCTCTGATTTCCCAACTCTAAAGGTACTTAACAGGTTGTCATTTCCACTACTGATACTCATTTTATCAATTAAACTCATTATTTTAGTTCATTGGTATGGGCACACTTGTATTTTAATTCTGGAGTGCCCTGAAATCCAGTGTTCGCATACCACTTAGTTCCAATTCCGAAATTAAACCTAAAAACATTATTAATATTCTGAAAGTTTTAAGTATTCACAAATTAAGGCTATTCAATATCTTACACAAATAAAATCTATCACAGTCCGCCTAATAGTTCTTAATACTAAAATCGAAACAAATTCATCTTTTAACGAAACTGGCACGAATTAGTTTAAGAACTACTATTATGCGAGTTTAAATTAATAGTCAAACCAAACAAAATCAACAAACAGTCTATAAATTTGAAGAACTAAAACAGATAATCATAGAACAAACTGACCAAATAAACATTCGATAAAAAATAAAAAGAAAGGAGTAGAAGAAGATAATATTTACTAAAAAGGAAATATAAAAGACCTGAAATTTGGACACTCACCTTTGTCTAACCTTGTCTTGAATTTGAAACTTCAACTTTGAATTTGAAGCCGAAATGGACCTTAATCGAGTGTTCTCGACTGAGAACACACAACTAAGGTCGATTACGACCTCAATCCTTCCACTAGACATTCGATCCTAGGGTTTGGGTTTTAGGGTTCATTCATTCAAAACCATGTTTGAAGGGTTCTAGCCTGATTCGAAGGAAACTAGTGGTAGATTAGGGATGAGGGAGGTTGGGTGGTCATTTGGTGTTAATATGGGGCTGAGGGGAGGTGGCGCCACCACCGGGGAATTTTGTGGCGGCGCTAGGGTTCGTGGTTTAGATCGGATATTCGACACGTTCTAGGAACGTTCGAAGGAAGGGGGTTTGGATTTATGAAGAGGATGTGGTGGTGGTTCAGGGGTGTAATTTTGATGGCCATTAGATATAGTGCCACCGGACACGGCGGAGGGCCTGTTAAGGTTTTGAATATTCGAGAAGCTAGGCTAGGATTCAAGTAAAACTACCGGTGGATTGGAGATGGGGAAGTCAAGGCGAACCTAGGGTGTAAAAATGGAGGTCATCGGACGTTCGCCGTCGGCCAAGGCGATTTTCGACCGGCAGTTTACGGTGGAGGACGGTGGGGTTAGGCTCCGTGTTTGAAACTTATGACAGACGGTGGGGGGGGGGGGTTTGGGGGGGGAGGGGGGGTTACTCCCTATGG
>MU738344.1:40281-60610 GCA_026770625.1 Nicotiana glauca
TGACAGACGGTGGGGGGGGGGGTTTGAGGGGGTAGGGTGCGTTACTCCCTATGGATTCAGGGATTGAATTCCGGCCGTTCGATCAACTGGGATCAACGGCTTGGATCAATCGATTAATGGGAACGGCACCGTTTTGTTTCCTTCAAGACCGGATCGGTCTCTGATGTAAAACGGGTAAGGGTCGGATATGGGTTATATGCAAAGCTATGGACCGTTGGATGAGGAATAGATGGATGGCTGAGATTAATTGACGTTGAAACGACGTAGTATTCTCACCATACTACGTCGTTTTAAACGTCTCAGAGACTGAAGGTTTGGACCGGGTAAGGGGTGATTTTGGGCCGATTTTGATTGGGTTTTTGGGTGTATTTGGTTTGGGTTTTCATTTGGGCTGAGGTTTTGGCCCAATTCTAGTTCCCCTCCTTTTTCCTTTTTCTTTACTTTCTTCATAAATTATGTTCAAAATTAAAACCCTAAAATTATAAAACCAAATTTACATAAGAATACTAGTTATCTCTAAATAACAATTATTGCAAATAATGAAGTACCAAAATCACACAATTAAACCTAAAAATGCAAAGTGCATTATTTTTATGATTTTTCGATTATTGTAAAATAAATAATTTACTATTTAACTCAAAATTATAAAATTAAATCCTAAATGCAAATGCAACATATTTTCTTTGTATTTTTTATTAATTTTAACAAATAAACATGCGCAGACAAATGCAAACAATAAAAGAAAAATACCACAACAATTCACAAAATTGCAACAACATAAAAATTATTTTATTTTGAATTTTTGGGAGTGATTCGTGTGAGGCAAAAATCACGTTCTCACATATACCTTTTCATATCGTCAGAAAGAGGAGGTGCTGAATCACACAATCAATGGATGACAATCCCTTTATATAACTCTTGTCATCTCTTGCATTTTTTGCACTTTTATGATATTATATATTTTGCCATCTCGTATTGCACATAATGCTAGCACCCCTATAATGTTCTCACTGTATCAAAATCTCGTTCCATTTGACCTAGAGATTATTAAATTCATCTGAAATTCATCCTATTAATTAGTTTAGCAATTATTTTCTCAAATACTGATTTCGAGATGGACTAAGAGTAATAAAGTAAGAATAAATGTAAAGGATAGTAAAGAACAATGCTGATGAACAGTAAGAGAGAAAAGTAGTATATTCTTACCAATGATTACATGATGTTACAAATAATTGGGGTCCCTTTTATATAATAGGGGAACCCTAAATAAGGTATAGTTCTATTTATAGTATAACTCTTGTCATCTTTTGTATTTATTGCGCTTTTATGATATTATATATTTTACCAACTATATCGTATTGCACATAATGCTTAGCACCCCTATACTTTTCTCACCGTATCAAAATCTCGTTCCATTTGATCTAGAGATTATAAAGTTCAACTGAGATTCATCCTATTAATTTGTTATTAATTAGTTTAGCAATTATTTGCTCAAACAATTTGGCACCATCTATGGGGAGTTTTTCGGTTGAAATTATAGTTCTGTCCAGATCATAAAAAAAAACAAACATTTGTTCTTCGTTTGCACCAACTAAAAATGGCAGGGAAAGGAGATGTGAGGTTGAAATCGATAACGGGTGTTACTAATAACATCTTGAACACCATCAATGAAGATGGCAGGGAAGATAATAAAAACATGGTGCCAAATGCTACGCCTATGCAGAATTCTTCTCCTCCCCCCGTGAAAGCGTTACTGCTTCGCGCGAAAAGGAAGCCTCCACGTCAATGATGGAAGAAGCGCCACCGGCAGTAAAAAGGCTATTGGAAAAATGGCTAACAAGCACTCTAAACAACATACTTGATAAACCCACCCAAAGGGAGAATAGAGACGCTGCACACACAGAAATCATGACAACCACCAGCGAACTAGATGCTCCCGGAACTGGTAACACTCATACCACTATTGATGCAGGTGATGATGCACTCGCAACCATTCTAAAGAAAATAGAGGAAATGGAAAATGAAAATAAGGCGTTCCTTGACCAGATGAAGGAGCATCAAGAAAGGGTTGATAAGATACCGGGCGCCCTGAAGTTGTTGCCGAAACAGGATGTTTGTCGATTCATCGAGCAACCATAAAATGAAGAAGCAGACCCACAAGCCACTCCTAAAACCTTTAAAATTCCACCGTACCGGAAGTTATATAATGGTACTACAGACCCAGAAGATCATATCATTCACTATGTCACATCGGTAAAAGGCAACAATCTTTCCAAACAACAGGTACCATCAGTGCTAATGAAAAAGTTCGGCGAAACCCTAATAGAGGGAGCCCTAACCTGGTACTCACAACTATCGGCGCGGTCAATAGAAATGTTTGAAGAAATGGTGGACAAGTTTGTCACTGCTTATGCAGGGGTTAAGAAGGCAGAAGCCAGAGTAAACAACATATTCGACGTTAGGTAAACACCTGGAGAGGGACTCAGGGACTTTCTAGCCCGGTTCAACAGGTGAAAATGTGCCTACCGAATATATCAAAGGGGATGGCGGTAGTAGCCTTCCAAAATGGGTTGAGCAGGAATGGGTCAAGAGCAACTAGAATGCAATTAAACAGGCTCATGAAATACCCTCCCACCATTTGGGAAGAAATCCACAATGCCTATTGTGCCAAGGTAAGGACCGATGAGGATGATCTCAATGGCCCGATCCAATAGCTAACGTCAGTTCAAGCAGAAACAAGGAAGGATCGTCATGATTACGATCGAAAATATTAGTTGGGCCCCCGTCTCGGCCGAGAGAGACATCAGCCTTACACCAGAACAACAATCCCACCTCCCTCACGGCGCACAGATGGCCCTCCTCGGCATACCGCGGCATAGAGAAATGAAAGAGATATGCCTCCGATCTTATCTTCTCATTTTTATGTTTCCCCTTCAGAAATAATGTACGCATTATAGAAGCTCAGCACGAAGGTACAATGGATGCAAAAGATGAAGTTCGATCCAAATACTCAAAACTCGAATGCCCTCTGTGAATTTCACCAGGAACGAGGTCACAAAATCGAGGAATGTATAGGTCTGCGGCAAGAGGTAGGGGGAATGCTAAATCAGGGACACCTGAGAGAATTGACGAGCAACTGAGGGCGAGCCAACTTTGCTCGCGGATGCAAACAACCCTAAGGACCTCCAAAACTGCCATCTCTCGCTCGTACCATAAAAATGATTATCGGTGGAGGTGACGGGACAACAATCAACCATGTGAAATTCACTACTACACACAAGCTCAAATGGTCAACCACTCATGAACAGTATGATGACCTCGAAGATAGTATCATCTTTGATAAGTCAGATACCGATGATTTTTCTTTCCCTCACTACGATGCTCTTATTATTACTTTACATATTTCAGATACTAATGTGAAAAGAATAATAGTGGACGACGAAAGCGGCGCATGTATTATCCATCCTCAACTCTCGATAAGTAGGATTTTAATATGTTTTATGCCACTATTTGCCTATACTTTTAGTATAAATTGCTACAAAATAGTCCTAAAATGCTCACAGGTTGTGCTTGATTACAGGTTTGAGCGACAAAGTGACGAAATGTCAAATATCTGCTCAAAATAGTGTGAAACCTGCTGAAGTATCAAAGACCAAGTGAAGTGAAGGAAAAGGGGACTAGTTCGGACCGCGGAACTGTGACAGTGGCCGCACTGGGAGGTTCAGAGAGATGACATCTTCAGGTTGACAGTCATACAACCGCGGTTGGATTCTCGCGGCCTACGAACATGCTTTGCGACCGCTTCATGCTTTTATGTGGTCCACACAAATAATATTCAGAGACTAGCAATTTGGAGACCAAAGAAACGTGGTCGCACTACACTTTTGCGCGGTCCGCATGAACGAGATTCAGAGAGCTGACGTTTTAGCCATTTCAAGCACTGCACTCCGTGTTCACTTATGTGCGATCGCGCTAACACCCACCGTGGCCGCATTGTATTCTCTCGCGGTCAACAGTCCTCAACTTCATTGAGCTGAAATTATGAGTTCAAGAGACAGCGCGGCCACAGTTCTTTTTGCGCGGCCCGCACTGACCCGCAAGGGTATTTTTGTCCAATTTTTCCAGCCTAGTATAAATAGAACATTTTACCATTTTTAGAGAGAGTTTTTTGCTCTGAAGGCAGTTGAGCTCGTGAGATCAAATATTGTAGCCATTTTTGGCACTTTTGTTCTTTATTATTAAAGATTCTACTTAGTAATTAATTAATATATCTAGTTCCTCATCTATTTCTTCTATTTCTTCTTTAATTATGTCTAGCTAAACCCATTACCTAGGGTTGTGGCTCAACCCTTGTGTGGGTAATTGATGGGTGTTGCATTCCAATGATAGATTGATATTGGGTATTTGTTATTTGGGTTGATTTTATGTTTTAATTAAAGATTGGTGGTTGAAAACACCGATTCTAGCTTTGCGGGTTTAACTCTTCTAGAGAAAGAGAGACCATGACCCCAAAATTGACCTAACAAGGAATTGGGATGGACCCATGAGAAATGGTAGTCCCAATTAACGGGTTGAATCTCGAGAGAGTAATAACCCTACTTGAAACCTAGTTGCTTGGTCTAATTGGCCTACCCAATTGGTCTCAGGAGAGTCAATTGGGCAAAATCACTCTCTCTACCAAGAGGAGTGAGAATGGGTACAATTGTGCAATGGTTATAGCATAAGCCCCAAATATGCCAGTCTATCCTTAGTAGCATCTACTCGTTAATTAGCCACCTAGGTAATTCCATGACCCTAGTGTCTTTCTCCCATTAATTACAACTTACCAACATTACCTTAGCATAATTTAGTTTTAATCCTTAGTTCATAATCGTAGTTATAAATATAAAAACCCAAAAATGTTTGAAGTACAATTAGAAGCACAAACGCATCTCTAGGCTAGACAGACAGTACAACTCCACTACTAGCCCCCTGTGGAAATTCGATCCCGAACCTCTATTCGGGTAAAAGCTACTGCGACCCACTCTTCCTACATTCGTGTAGCGTTGAATCAGCAACAAACACTTTTTGGCGCCGTTGTCGGGGACCAACACCAGTAATAGAGTTACAACAGGAGAAGGCACCCAGGCAACCTAGGAAGAAGAGGAAGCTCCCCAGTACAGCTGATGCGGTGATTGAGGTGGTAGTCCCACAGGAAACCCCTTCAAGTTTGCCACATGCTGCACCTAGCATTCAGCCGGTCCAGGAGCAGGTCCCAGTCCCAGCAGCTGAGCAGCAGGAGTCCGGGAACCAGTCTAAGGTTCCCGCTCATACAAAGGACCAGGGGACCACTGAGGATCCCATGCAGACGGACCAGTCCTAGGGAGCTCTTCTATATCCTTTCATTAATTTTTATGCTTATTTGTGTAGTTGACATTGAGGACAATGCTAGCTCTTATTCGTGGGGGTGCGCCATACTTTTTGATTTTCTGGAGGACTGTATATATAGATTGATAGCTTTTGCTTTACTTTGATTTTCTATTTCAGGCTGTATATAACTTTACATTTAGCTACCTTTACTGTACTTTTATTCTCTCTTTTGGTCTATATATAAAGTTACATTTTTGTATATATTTATCCCCCGTTGTATATTCTACTCCCCTATTGTAAATATTCATTCAGTTTTCTATTTTCGCAAAATTTTTCGTTTTTAGCTTTATAGATAGGCTGGTAGCCTTTTTTTTGTTTTTGGCATTTTCAATAAGCCTTTGGTTTTCTTAATGCCATGGTACTTTCCAAGGGTGGAGTAGTGTGCGAACCGGGTGTCTCTTCCCAGTGATAGATGGCGTGAAAACCTTCTTAAGGGTTTGAGTCCGTTTTTTATTTATCTTTTTATTTTTGGATAGTTGTAGTTAAGGGTACCTCAAGCAAAGCTTCACTTGGGCCTAGCACATTTGCCTTTGATCCTATGGTCAAAGACATAATGTTGTATTTAGGATGGTGAAAGTCCTGACCTTGAGACTCTTGTGTTGACCAAACAATCATTATGTGGTCTTTTCGGTCCATTGTGTGCTTAAATCGTAACTAAGGTCGTTGTGGGCCCTCGACTCAATGTCTTTAGCAATCCTTGAGTGTGTGTGGTGAGAAATTGAATCGTGAGTCCAAGACTCGAGCCAATGGTCTAGAACTTGCCCTGAATGTTTGTTGAGGCGAAATCATAGGTGAAATTTGACTTGAGAAGTGATTATAGGCTCTCTTTAATCCAAATGTCAAGTTGAACAATTCCATGGCCTACCAATGAGATGATCCCTAGTTAACTCTTTTGAGCCTTAAACCTTTTTCTTTCAAGAACCAATGCTACAAGCCTATACCCATTCTTAATGATACCCTCTCTTGGCAACCAAATCTTCCCTTGAGTAATGGCAAATGTCTAAGTTTTGGGGTAGAGAGAAGAAAGGAAACAAAGCGGTAAAAGGTATAAAAGCAAAATAAAAGGAAGGCAATGAAAAAGAAAGAAAAGAAAAAGATAAAAAGAAAGACCAATGTGAACAAGAAGAAAAAGGGATTCAAGGAAAAAAAAGTGAAAAAAGTGTGGAAAAAGTATAAAAAGGAGAAATGCTCTGAATTACATAAGAAAGAGTGACAATATGTCCCTCTAACCCCTTGAAAATAAGTGAAGTACTCGAATGAGTCAAGAAAGTGTGCCAAAATGAATCAGAAGAACTGCTTAAGGGAATATTGAACTCACTTGAACAAAAACATGTCCTACCCTTACCCAAAAGCCTTCACAATGACTCCACAAAAGCCCTATATGATCTTGAGTTGAAGGAAGCCTACATTAGTGGATACATACATAAGGGGCAAGCATATGGTACCTAAAGCCGGACTTATGACCTTCTTCTTGAGAGAGATGAGTGAAAGTCCATCAACCTCGGTTTGTGTGTCAATACTCTATAAGGTGAGGTTCGCTTAGGGAGAGTTGAGGATGTGTAAGTTTAGGTTCCACAATGACCAAAGTAATTGAGAGAATTTCTTTGATTAAATGTGTCAACTCTTGATGCTCTTGTGTCACACTTGATCCATAATTTTCAAAGTCTAAATGTGTTAATGATGCATTCGTATTGAGGGCAATTGTTAGTCCCAATTGATGCTTGTTGAGGTTACTTTAGGATAGCGAGAATTACTTGGATGTTCCTTCGAGGGGTGGGTCTTATTTTGTTTGCTTGAGGACAAGCAAAGATTTAATTTTGGGGGAGTTGATAAGTAGGATTTTAACGTGTTTTATGCCCCTATTTGCCTATGCTTTGAGTATAATTGCTACAAAATAGTCCTAAAATGCTCACAGGTTGTGCTTGATTGTAGGTTTGAGCGACAAAGTGACGAAATGTCAAAGATCGGCTCAAAAAGGAGTGAAACCTACTAAAGTATCAAAGACCAAGTGAAGTGAATGAAAAAGGGACTAGTGCGGACCGCGCAACTGTGACAGCGGCCGCACTAGGAGGTTCAAATAGATGACATCTTCAGGTTGACAGTCACGTGACCGCGGTTGGATTCTCACGACCCGTGCCCATGCTTCGCGGCCGCTTCACGCTTTTACGCGGTCCGCACAAATGATATTCAAAGACTAGCAATTTGGAGACCGAAGAAACGCGGCCGGGCTACACTTTTGCGCGGTCCGCGCAAACGAGATTCAGAGAGCTAACGTTTTGGCCATTTTAAGCAATGCGCTCCGCGTTCACTTATGTGCGGCCGTGCCAACACCTACCATGGCCGCGATGCATTCTCTTGCGGTCCGCGGTCCTCAACTTCAGAGAGCTGTAATTATGAGTTCAAGAGCCCGTGCGGCCACAGTCCTTTTTTGCGCGGTCCGCGTTGACCCCGCAGGGGTATTTTTGTCTATTTTTTCCAGCCTAGTATAAATAGAACATTTTACCATCTTTAGGGAGAGTTTTTTTGCTCAGAACATAGCTGAGCTCGTGAGACCGAATATTGTAGCCATTTTTGGCACTTTTGCTCTTTATTATTGAAGATTCTACTTAGTGATTAATTAATATGTTTAGTTCCTTATCTATTTCTTCTGTTTCTTCTTTAATTATGTCTAGCTAAACCCATTAGCTAGGGTTGTGGCTCAACCCTAGTATGGGTAATTGATGGGTGTTGCATTCCAATAATAGATTGATATTGGGTATTTATTATTTGGGTTGATTTTATGTTTTAATTAAGGATTTGTGGTTGTAAACACTGATTCTAGCTTTGTGGCTTTAATTTTTCTTGAGAAAGAGAGACCATGACCCCAAAATTGACCCAACAAGAAATTGGGATAGACCCATGAGAAACGGTAGTCCCAATTAACGGGTTAAATCTCGAGAGAGTAATCACCCTACTTGAACCCTAGTTGCTTGGTCTAATTGGCCTACCCAATTGGTCTCGAGAGAGTCAATTGGGCAAAATCACTCTCTCTATCGACAGGTGTGAGAGTGGGTACAATTGTGCAATGGTTAATCATAAGCTCCAAATATGTTAGTCTATCCTTAGTAGCATCTACCCGTTAATTAGCCACCTAGGTAATGCCATAACCCTAGTGCCTTTCTCCCATTAATTACAACTTAGCAACATTCCCTTAGCATAATTTAGTTTTAATCCTTAGTTCATAATAGTAGTTATAAATATAACAACCCAAAAATGTTTGAAGTACAATTAGAAGCACAAACGCATATCTAGGCTAGACAGACAATACAACTCTACTACTAGCTCCCTGTGGAAATTCGATCCCGAACCACTATTCGGGTAAAAGCTGTTGCGACCCGCTCTTCCTACATTCGTGTAGCGTTGAATCGGCAGCGATCAAATCCTCGTACATATGAGGCTGAAGGATAAGATAATACCACCAGAATTCGATGAATGCCGACTTGACCAAATACCCCTGGCGCTAAATATTGAAGTAGATGGCCTCGCCAAACTAGCAACAGCAACAAAAAATATCACCAAGTATAATTTGGTCACCCTCCTTAACTCGTCAATAGACCAAGTCGAGGTACATTATATAAATTTGACTTAGGATTGGCGCAACCGCATCATCATATATTTGCTGGAAGGAACACTCCCTCAAGACAAAAAGGAAGCCAAAAAGCTTCAAATATAGGGGGCTAGATACAACCTCATAAATCATGACCTTTACAAAAAGACGTTCGGCAGTCCTTTGGTAAAATGTCTAGGACCAAATCAAACAAGGCGTGTGCTCGAAGAACTACAAGAGGGTCACTGCGGTGCCCATATAGGCAATCGAGCCCTCGTTAGATGCCTCATTCGAGCAGGATACTACTAGCCTACTATGAAAAGGGAAGCTGCGGATTACGCCAAAAAATGTGACCAATGCCAAAAGTATGCACCTATGGTACACCAAGCGGAGAACTCTTGCACTCCGTCCCTTCGCCATGGCCTTTCATCAAATAAGGAATGTATATCGTCGGACCCCTCCTAGCAAGGCGAGGTAAGGCACGATTCCTTTTAGTTTTAACTGACTACTTTTCCAAATGGGTGGAAGCAGACGCGTTTGCCCAAATACGTGAATAGGAAGTCATCACATTCATATGGAAAGACATCATATGCCTTTTCGGCATCCCCAAAGAAATTATCTAAGACAATGGACCTTAATTTATCAGAAAAAAACAATCGAGTTCTTCGAAAAATGGTGCATCAAGCTAATACACTCCACACCATACTATCACGTTGGCAATGGTCAAACAGAATCCTCCAACAAAACAATATTGAATATACTAAAGAAAAAGCTCGAGGGCGCCAAAGGGCTATAGCTAGAACTACTACCAGAGGTATTATGGGCCTACCGCACCACGCTGAAAACCAGCATAGGTAAAACACCATATTCATTAGTCTACAGGAATGATGTCGTTATACCCTTTAAGGTCGGAGAACCTATATTAAGATACTCCAATGAAAATGGACCAAACAACGACGAGAATAGAATACAAGACCTCGATGAAGTAGAAGAACGGAGAGATATGGCTCATGTAAGGATGGTAGACCAAAAATAACAAGCAGAAAGCTACTAGAACGAGATGGCCAAATTACGACCACTCAAAGGCAGGGACTACGTCCTCAAGGCAAAAACACAAGCAACCAAAGACTCAAAAGATGAAAAACTAGGAACCAATTGGGATGGGCCGTATAAAATCACAGCGGCGACAAGTAAACGGGCATTCCAACTAGAAACAATGGAGGGAAAACTGCTACAAAACAACTGGAATGTCTCCCACCTCAAATACTTCCACTACTAAAAAAACAATGCCACCCAAGTCATACTCTTTTTCCCTCACCCGATTTTTATCCCCATTAGGTTTTCTCGGGGAGGTTTTTAACGAGGCGACGAGGGGGGACGTCTCGAAGTTCAAAGTATAATTCATCACCCCGCCTGTCGATGACATCTCTAGGCCGAATAATGAAGGGACTAGATATAGGGAAACTTCTCCAAAATGTGTATGAAACCGACATGTACAATTCCAGTAGATGAAATAAAGAAACATTTTAGTCTCCATCGATCTTCTTTCGCAATCTAGAGTTCGACATCGCTCGAACACAGCGGGTTAACATTTCGACATTAACTCAAAATAACACCCCTACGGCAAAGGCCATTGCCAAGGAAAAGAGTTTGACCTCTCACGAACCATGACGAGTCAACATTTCAGCATTAACTCTAAATAACACCCCTGCATGAAAGGCTGCCGCCAAAGAAAAGAGTTTGACCTTGCTCGAACCACAACGGGTTAACATTTTGACGTTAACTGAAAATAAACCCTTACAAAAAAACCGTCGCCAAAGAAAATATTTTGACCTCGCTCGAACAACAACGAGTTAACATTTCGACATTAACTCAAAATAACACCACTATGGCAAAGGCCGATACCAGCAAAAATAATTTGACATTGCTCAAATTATGACGGGTTAACATTTCGACCAACTCGAAATAGCACCTCTACTGCAAAGGTCATGGCCAATGAAAAGAGTTCGACATCGCTCGAGTTATAATGGGTTAACATTTTGACCAACTCGAAATAACACCCTTATGGCAAAGGCCATTGCCAATGAAAAGAGTTCGAAGTCGCTCTAATTACGACCGGGTAACATTTCGACCAACTCGAAATAGCACCCCTACGATAAAAGGCCATCAGCAAATGAAGAGTTAGACCTTGCTCAAATTATTTAATACTCGACGTCTCACGGATTACTTAACATCCAATGCCGCTCGAGTCACTTTATACAACCTTGTTCGAGTTATTAAGTTTTGTGATCACCTACGACAAAAACATCACATGAGGTTGGAAAGCACCCCCCCTCCACCGCAATAAACAAAAATGAAAAGTCAGAGGTACACAAGTAACCATTCCGTTACAACTAAATTATCACAAACGTTTTTTACAAGGGGCTCAAGAACACCCTCACAAAAGTTAGCGAGGTTTGAGGAACGTATCCAACCCATTGCTTATCTCAAGTTCATCTTCCTTGGACTTAAGAGCCGCCTCAAGTCATTGCACCGGGCAATGGCCTTCATTAGGTCTTCGTCCCGCTCTTTCAGCTCTTGGACGTTTTGCGCCAACTATTTCTCCTTCTGCTTGAGCCCATCACTGAACAACTAAAAATCATTGTCCTGATTAAAGAGATTGGCCAATGCATGATGTTTGGTGCGATACTTCTTATACTTAGAGGCCACTTTCCTAATAATGGCCGCCTTTCGCCTATCCCTCCGATCATGCTTAGTCTTCATGATGAGGGTCTAGCATGCAAAGCAAATTCAAAATGAGGAATGGGTTAAGTATACAAAACGAATCCAAAAACAAAAAGAAAAGAGAGAAGCACTTACCTGCAAATCCATGCCGGAAATGATCTGCAATAGCTCTACATCACTCATTGCCTTAAGCACCGTGCTCTCAGACGCAGCGCACAAAGGGGAAAATGCCGATGCTGCATGCTCGCAATTCGCCAACAAGTCGTAATCCAAAAGGATGACTATGTGTCAATTAGGACCCCCTGTCCTCACTTCCATGCAAGTATGTAGCTACAAGAAAGCTCGTACATCTTCGGGGTCAACGTCCGAACCAAAACTGTCATCCTCAACATGCACAACTCCACCTCCTCTGACAGTAGATGATGTGTCACCCTTGGCGGATCGTATTCCTTCGACCCTGGGGGACCTCCTTGCCAAAATGGTTTCTGCCATAAAAATAGGACCTGTACCTTACCAAGCAAAGACGCCGCTTCCGAAGCATCAATTCTATTTTTTCTAATATCGGTGGCGATGGCCTTCCCAATCTTTACCCTTCTCCCTTTCCTCGACGGTGATTCATCCCCGTTAGAGGGCTCATCTATGAGGTGGTAGAAGAGTCGAGAAGAGATCTCATCCCGTACAATGACTTCATAAGAATAGTCTCTAGGCGGTATAGTCTGAGGATGATCTCCTCGGACGGACTCAGCTAAGGCAAATTGCATCCTCGCTGACGAGACAGCCTGGTGAAATGCTGGAATGGGCCTTCTTCTTGGAAGCCCTATGACCTATCACCACGAAGAGGTCATGTCATCAAATGATTCCACTGTTCTGGAAATCCAGCGGGGTCCGACACCAGGTGCTCCATTTTGATGAAGAAATAATTGTGCCAAATGTTGCTGCTCGCCTGGTCGTCCGTTTCAACCACCAATAACCTGGTCCCACGATGTTTCAAGTGTATCATGGTGCCCCTATGAAAACTTGGGGAAAATAAATGTAAAAGGTGATGAAGGCTAACTTCACACACAACCAATTCCACATATGTCGTCAACACTAGAAAGATTTTATACGTATACGGAGATAGTTGTGCTGGGCAGACTTCAGAATTGACAGAATTCCTCCGCCAACAAAAGAAGAGGGACGGTGTGACCAATCACAAAAGGATACACATAGAAAGCACCTATCCCGGTCTATGGAAGGTCACAAGGTCCCTCCCAGCCGGAACCATCTCGACATGAGAAGAAATATTATACGTAGACCAGAGTTCATTTATGTGAGCCGGCTCAGTTTCAGAGACCACCGGAATGGGGTAAGGGGCAGGTTCCTTGTAGAAATCATTCCTGGACATAGGGTATCTTGGTAGTATCTCCTCTTCGGTGGGGAAACTATTCCCCTCCCTAACCGTTGTATCCTCGCCACTGGAAGGAAGGGCCATGGATAACGGAGTGGCATCGGAAACTTCTTTGTGTGTCTGATGTGTTCTGGGCATCTTGGTAATAGAGGGTGTGTTGGTAAAACTTAAAATGAGGATAGGTGATTGAACGAGAAAGATGAAAAGCAAAACCACGAAACTGTGCTAAAGAACTTCGATACATGATCAATTGTAAAAATGTGTACATAAAGAAATGGCTAAAATTTTCTGAAGAAACAAAACCTTAACCTATTTGTAGGGTTGGATGGCGCTGGAATCGAAGATGAAGACTGCCAAGGGCGCTAAAACCAAAGCAACATGCAATCGGACGATGTCTTAGGAAGGTGCATAATGATGATGCGCGTGGAGGTGACATCACATCCTGATAACTATATCGACTAGAGTTCATGAGACATGTCAACCTCTCGGCCTTAGCCAAACCGGCATGACTCAATAGCCAAATTCTGCAACGAAAACGAATGATGTCCGCTCATCAAGGACGTGCAGGGCTACGATTTCAACAAACGAATGGACTAACTGTTTAGGTCCAAATTTGAAAACCACGAAAATAGAAAAACGAGTCTTGGGATGAAGTCACTACCATAAAATGACTAACGGTCGTTGTAGCAAAGGATGACGACCAGAGGCGAGCAGTCGAAACGAAATAGTTTTGGTAATCCAAACTCAGAAAAGGACAGGAAGAATATTTCTTTGGAACATTATTTATATTATAACTTTTAGGATTTTTTGAGAAAATGTCCCTTATAAATAGGAAGGGTTAGAAAATAAGAGGGGGCTGCCATTTTTCAAAGGAAAGGAACATATTGTGAAAAGGAGAAAAGTTATATACAAAAAAATTGTCTTATTTTCTTTATTCAAGCACATGTTGTTTATCTTTCATCCATAAATCTCAAGATTCAACATTCACATCTGCTGTATAAATTTCCATATCGTCAGAAAGAAGAGGTGCTAACTCACACAATCGTTGGGTGAAAATCACTTTATATAACTCTTGTAATCTCTTGCGTTTATTGCACTTTTATGATATTATATATTTTTCCAACTTTATCGTATTTCACATAATGCTTGGCACCCCTATAATGTTCTCACTGTATCAAAATCTCGTTCCGTTTGATCTAGAGATTATTAAGTTCAAATGAGATTCATCCTATTAGTTTGTTATTAATTAGTTTAGAAATTATTTTCTCAAACAGTGACCTTCAGATGGACTAAGAGCAATAAAGTAAGAACAAATATAAACGACAGTAAGGAACAATATTAATGAACAGTAAGAGAGAAAAGTAGTGTATTCTTACCAATGATTACATGATGTTATAAATGTATAGGGTCCCTTTTATATAATAAGGAAACTTTAAATAAGATATAGTTCTATTTATGGTAAGGAATATTCTTTATACAGCTATCTAACCGCCTAGTACGGAATCGTACAATCCTATTCCGGGATTTGCCCCATGATCTTGGGGACGTGGCAGGAGTCTAGCTCATTGTGTTACAAACCCATAACGGTGCAACTTTGGGGTCGAGCATACTTGACTTCGGTATTCCTCATGCGTCAATCTTCGGAGCATTGCACTATACCTTCAAGCTCGGATCTGGCCCCTCGAGCTCGAACTTGACCCTGTTTGAACTCGGGCTCAAGGCGGCCCCTCAAGCCTGTAAATCGGAGGCATACGATTCCGATGATATACAATCTCCAAACTGTGTAATCTGAAGTCGATCTCTCAATCAACCACTACGTGCTCCAAAATCTCCACAGAAAGTGCAGAGTGCAATATCAATACAACCGACCCCATGTACTGGTAAGTGTCGCACCTAACCTAGACTAGGTAGTGACGAGGCTACAGCGGGGCAATCACAATATAACGTGCATATAATGTATAATAAAAATAGAAAGAGGAACAAGACAAAATAAGCAGTATCTTGCAAACGAATGATACAGAAGTCAGAACTCAAGTGTCTCATCAGTATCTAACTATAACCAATCCTTAAGCGAAATGTGAAGCTACCAAATAACTTTCACAATAGAAGAAAAGTTCATAAGCACACAAACTGATGCGGCACGCATCTCGATCCCACCGTATATCAATATCAATATAAATATTCACCCTTATTGCTCCATATCAATCCACCCTTATTCCTCTTGTTGCGGCGTGCAACCCGATCCCGCCGTACAATAGCAATTCACCCTTATTCCTCCTATTGCGATGCGCAACCCGATCCCATCATATAATAACGTTTCACCCTTATTCCTCCTCAATATATCCTTCTTATTCCTCATGTTGCAACGTGCAACTCGATCCCACCATATCAGTACCAATTACACAATAAGAACAGAAATTTCACAATTTTACTCAAAATTCTCCACAATATTTAAACCTCAAACCAAAGCAAATGGAAAGCTTGTACATTGTGAAACTTCACACGAATAATACTACTCAGCGAAATCAATCCAAAATATACTATAAAACGCTGATAAGCCAACTTAAGCCACCAATAATACGATACAATGAAACTGCGGGATATCTAACACCTTCAATAACAATTAAACATGGAAATACCAGAAGCAGTTAAGGCAAAGAAAATAATATAATAAGAACAGGAAAAAAACAGGAAAAAACAGATAAATTGGCGGTGGATAGGTACTCATCACCTCACCTATACGCCACTCACATGGATTTTCATGTAGCAATTAAGGTAAGGATCCCTAATCCTTCGAGTCAAAGTTAGACACAAACTTACCTCGATCCACATGCCACTCATTGCTCATTACCACTTTTCCTCTAGATTCCACCTCCAAACTACTCGTATCTAGCCATAATTAACTTAATAACTTGAAATATTGCTAAAGGAATCAATTTCAATAAATAAATTTAGGTTTTCCAACGTTTTCCCTAAAAGGTCAAAAATCGACACCAGGCCCGCTTAGTCAAAACTCGAGGTTCGGACGCTTCACCCCCGAGCCCAAATATGTAATTAGTTCCGGAGTCTGACTACAAATCGAGGTCTAAATTTTTAATTTGAAAAAACCCCCAATTCTTCCAAAAATTCCTAATTCTACCATGAAAGAACAAGATTTAAAACTAGGAATCTAATGGGTGATGATGGAAATTGAAGGAAATGAATTAAAGAGTACAAACCTATGATTTGTTGTTGAATTCCCTCTTTAAAAATTGACCTAAGCCGAGTTCTAGTGAAAGAGATATGAAATTTAGAAGAAGTCCCGTTTTGGGTCTATTTTAAAATCACTGGACAAGCCTTCTTCACGTTCGCGAAGGGCCTGCCACGATCACGATACATAGCGTCCCAAAGGCCTATGCGTTCGCGAGTCTCTCTGCGCATTCTTGAAAGGCTGCTCCCCCCATCCTTCGCGTCCGAGGCCCAATGATCGCGTTCGCTTAGATGAATATTGACCCCTCCCCCATGTCCCTAAGACATTCCGTTCGCGTCGAGCTGGTCGAGTTCGCGGAGGGTAAGCCCCCATTGCTCCGCGTTCACGACCGAGTCTCTGCGTTCGCAAAGGGTAAAATCCTCCCCATCCCCGTTTCTGCTTCGTGATCATGTGAGTGGCTTCGCAATCACGAAGCACAAGGTATCAGCACACCAGAAGCGACAACACATACCAGTTTTTCTAAGTTTCAAACTACCCGTAGCCATCCGAAACTCACTGAGCCATCAGGGCTCCAAACCAAACATGTGCACAAGTCTTAAAACATCATGTGAACTTGCTCGTGCGATCAAATCGCCAAAATAACACCTAGAACTATCAATTTAGCACCAAATCACGTACAATTCTTCATAACACTTTAAAATTCCTATTTTCACATCCAGACGTCCAAATCACGTCAAATCAATTCTGTTTCTCACCAAATTTCATAGATAATGTATAAATATTATTTCGGATCTGTACCGGGCTCCTAAACGAAAATACGGGCCCCCTACCAACAAGATTAAACATTAAACAATTTCTTAAAACCATTTACTTTTTAGTCTTTTATTCTCATCAAAAATTCATTTCTCGAGCTAGGGACCTCGGAATTCGATTCCGGGCATACGCCCAGGTCCAATATTTTGAAACGGACCACGGGAGTGTCAAAATATGAGTCCGAATCCGTTTACTCAAAACGGTGACTGAAGTCAACTAAAATAATTTTTAAAGGCAAAAATTATTTTTTTAATCAACTTTCGACATAAAACCTTTTCGGAAATACGTCCGGACTGCGCACGTAAATCGAGAAGGAATAAAATGAGGTTTTAAAGGCCTCGGAATATGGAATCGAGTTCTAAAACAAAAGATGGCCTTTTGGATCATCACAACATAAATGATAGTTTTCCTTTTCTTAAGGGGTGCGTTATAGGCAAAAAAATTACATTCTTATGGACCGGACGAAGTAGTAGAAGTGCATGACGATATGTGGTGTCTGTAAATCGACAAAAATAAAGTAAGACTTAGATTCGCAAAGCTTACTAATTTAGCTATATGTCATTACTGTGAGTAATTAAACTAAATAAAATTGACATATTTAATCAATCATGCATCAATTAAAGCACTAAATACGTTAAGTATGCACTTTAGTTTACTCCTAACAAGAACATGAGGCAAGAGATCACAAAATTTAAGTATGTAAATAATTTTGGGATGACGTTCGAGTGCATTTTTTTGTATTTTTTCCTATTAATAATGCTAGATCAATATCGATTACCAACAAAAGAGTAGGTTAAATGTTGACTATATATCGATCCAAGTGGTCCTTATTCCTTCTTGTGATAGATTTCTGGGATTCTAAGTTGCTTTAGCTTGAAAAGTGTCTATTTTCAAAATTAGTTTAATTGCTCATTATCGATTTACTAAATGAACTTATGATAAATTGCTACTTACTAAATTCGTCATTCCAAGGAAAAAACGGACACGACTAATAACGGATTCAGGATTTAAACTTAATACTTGACTTTTAATATTTTACTAGTGTTAGAACCCACGCGATGCACGAATAATTTGACAGAATACCAATTATATAAAATAGGATATATCATATTGTTGTAATAAATATAAGTTTGTTAATTGATTCAGCGCGTAGAAATATAACAAAATCTATACAAAATCAAAGGATACACTAATAATCAAATAAGTTATTTATTTCTTACTTATTTTTTATTAAATTGGCAGGTACCTATTACTATGCATTATTAAATTAGCAGTACTTATACTATGCATTTACTAATGTGACTTTTTATCAACTTGTTAATTTGCTTAATATTTTGATTCTTCTTTTCTTTTAGTATAAAATGAATATATATTTGTGTTTCTCTTGAAATTTAACTTGACTTTACCATGTATAACTTTCACATAATTATTTTGTTATTTAAATTTATCAATAATATTTTTGAGTCTTATTTATTTAGTTAAATTTATCAAATAAATTTAAAGTGTGTATAGAATCACATTATATATATTCCTCTCTTTATACCTTAGTTTTTGTTCTACAATATTTTAATTATTTTTCATTGACTGTTTATCTAAAATACGAGTATTATTCTGTTATTTTTCTAAATGGATGATATTAAATTATAAGGAAACTCATCCCACACCAGTGCTACTTCTAACTTTTTTTTCAGCAGTATTTATTTCTCCAAAATAATCAAAAAGGACGGGAGGTTCCTTTAAAAGGTTAAACAAAGAAGCTCTTTTATTATATGTCATAAATCTAGCAATAACTATAATAGTAATTATTCATAACAAAAAATTAAATTCTCCTTCCCATATATATATGATATGAAAGTTCTTATCAAAATTCCTACATAAGAATATAAATTATACCTTTATATATATTGTTTATTTATTTCATGGAATTATTGTTTATGTTTTTGTCTTTATTTTTATATACTGTAATATTTTAGTGTAACGACCTGGTCGGTCGTTCGGTCATTTTGAAAATAAATATCCTGATCCCCTATTAACTGCTTTTCCCATTTTTTTTTGCTATTATGATTTGTTGGAAAGATTCGTTTTGAGTTTCGGAGTGTTTTGGGACACTTAATTCCTAAATGAGAGCTTAAGCTTCAGAATTTGGACTGTCGTGGGAATGGTGTGAAGACAGTCTCGGAATAGAATTTCGTCAATTCAGTTAGTTCCGTTGGGTGATTTCGGGCTTAGGGGCGTGTTCAAAGTTTGTTTTGGAGGTCCGTAGCTTATTTAGGCTTGAAATGACAAAAGTTGAATTTTTGAAGTTTCCGGATCGATAGTAAAATTTTATTATCGGGGTTGAAATCTGATTCTAAAAGTTTAGATAGTTTTGTAGTATTGAGTGTGACTTGTCAGTAAAATTTGGGGTCAATCGGGCATGGTTTGGTTGGTTTCCGCAACGATTGTAGAATTCTTGAGATTTTATGTTCATTAGGCTTGGATTGGAGGGCGATTCGTGATTTTAGCGTTGTTTGATTTGATTTGAGGGTTGTACGAAGTTCGTATGATATTTTAGGATTAGTTGGCATGTTTAGTCACTACTACAAAAAGAGGCTTTAGTGGCAATTAAAAATAGCTTTAGCGGCAATAACAATCGCCGCTACAAGCTTTACCGGCCATTAGTCTTTAGCCGGCAATGCGGTGATCGGTAAAACCTTTAGCGGCCATTCTAACAAAAGGTGGTAAAGGATATGGTTTTTGGCCGCTAAAATCCATTAGTTTTAATGGTAATTAATTGCGACAATTATTTTGGCTGCCGAATCCAATACATAATGGTTAACTATGACCTTTTAACGTTCATTTTTATGGCCAGTAAATTCGATTAAAATGCCACTAAAAGTCAGTAGTTTTACCAAAAATTATTTGTGGCAATTAAAATGGCTACAATATCTATTGTGAAAATGTCTTAATTTAACCTTTAGTGACCATTTTTATGATAGAATATTCAATTAAATTATCGCTAAAAGTCACAAGCTTTAACGACAATTGTTTATCCGTCATTAACAATAACTACTACATTCGTCCAGAAAATATTACTAGTAAATTCAACGAATTTTTAGTAAAGAGAGCCTCTTGGTGGAAAAGAAGTTTGACACTAAAAATATATTACTATTAATTCATAAAATAACGTACTAAATCTAAAACAAACAAAAGAAAGAAGTAAACCAAAATATTAATCTCA
>MU738344.1:75551-88184 GCA_026770625.1 Nicotiana glauca
AGACGAAGGGTAAATCAAGCGAATATTAACAAACAGAAACTCAAACAAAATCCCGAAATTAGGGTTTTCAACATGCTAACTCAGATAAAAAATAAGGTAAATTAAATGAATATTACCAAACAGACTAAGAAACTTAAACAAAATCCCAAAAATTAGGGTTTTCAACATGCTAACTTAGATAAAAAACAACATAAATAAAACACAGTAAAACATGTTGAGAATTAGAGAAGAGATTTGAAATAACTTGACATGAAACCCTAGTTGAAGAATAAAGAGTTTCGGAAAGCAAAAATTAAAGAAACTTCTAGAAAAATGCATAGAAGGTTCACACACACATAGGGAGCAGATCTAAAAATAAGTAGAAGGAACCTTAGAGATTAGGGTTTCGTAAGAAACCCAAGTGATGAGAAAGGCTTCAGAAACCATCGATCTGAGCAGGAAAGTCGAAGGTCGAACTCGAATAGCCATGACTGGCTGGACAAAGGTTGAAGACGACTGGAGAACAGTCATCGAGCCAAGGCTTGGTCGAAACCCTTCAAGACCTGGTCATAGGACCTTAGAAACGAGCACGCAGAAGCCATGAGAGGCTAGTATATGCCTCCGATGAGCCTGAGAAGCCATAGATTAGGGTTTCAGTAAGAGGCGGCGGCTAGGGTTTGAGATGAGTTGAGAGAGAGTTGAGAGAGGAGGGGATTTAGAGGCGGCGGTCGAGAAAAAATGAGATAAGGTTTAGGGGTTGTTTGAATTAAAAAGGAAAGGGAAGAGGGGAGCCATTCATCTTTTAGATCAAAGGCTCGGATTGAGCGGGTTAAATGGGGACTGGGTTGGGTATGATAGGAAAGGGGTATGGATCGGGTTGCAAGTGGTAATTGGGCTGGGTATTTTTCTCACTTTTGGGGTTAATTGGGGATTAAATTGATGATATATTTGCAATTGAAATAGCTATGTGTTAAATAGCCTATTTTTCCACTTTAATTTGTATAAAAATAGTTAAAAATAATTTTAAACAAATTAAAAGCGCTAAACTAATTAATAATATATAAACATTAATATGAAAATACTGGGAATAATTTTATAATTGTAAAATGCCATTAATTGTAATATAGGCTATAATTGCAATTGTATGCAATTTAGCTTTAAAAATGCCAAATAAATTCGTAAAAATATTCAAAAATTACCTTAATTATATTTTGCTGTAAATGTGAGAATAAAATGAGTTGTTCACCAAAAATAATAATTTTGGGAATAATTATTGGATTTTGTTATATTAAAAAAAGGCAATAAATTGATTTAAAAATCATTAAAAATGCCAAAACTATTGGGTGTGCTTATGTATGCACAAATATGCTATTTTGGAAGTATTTTGGGTATAAAAATACTTAAGGAAAAATTGGGTATCAACAACTTCCCTTCTTTACCCGGGAAGGATGAAAGAGTTGTCGGGTAAACATATGATGGCCAATTTTGATCGGAAGCGGCGATTTGAACAGAATTTGACCGAGCTATGGTTTTTGAGCTACCTACATATCCCTAGTTTTATAGGAATCAGGCTGTATGTAGTTTAGGAACCATTGACAGAACATGCCGATAGAGATTCGAAAGAAACAGACACGATGTTTAGGTGGCAAGAGGTATTTTGAAACTTGATCGGCTGTGGGGACTGGAGCGGGATCGCTCCTGCTGAGACGGCCATTGCTAGCCGGTGTACCTGCAAGTTAGTAATACGGGCGTATATTGTGCATAAACTTAAACGTGATGCAAGTTCTCGTTGGACCAAGAATGTTGTCTTTGGACGGTTAGGATGATGTCCTCGGACCATGATGTCCTGGACCATGAAGTGCAAAATTAAAGGATTCACAGGATTTGAAATGATGTTCTCGGGGTATGACAATGGTGCCTCCGAACCATGATGCCTTTGAATAATGTTGTGCAGGATATAAAGTGGGCTCCTCGGGCCATGACATGGTGTTCTCGGGCTATGAAGATGGTGCCTCCGAACCATGATGCCCTCAGATAGTTTGGCGATATTTCAACCCATGAGATGCAAGATTTGGCTGTATTTTGGCCGATGCAAAAACGTAAATGGCAATATTTCAGCCGACAGAACTTTGACAAAGCGGCGATGTTTCAGCCAATGCAAAAGTAAAATAGCGATATTCCAGCTGACAGAACTTTAAATAAAATGGTGATGTTTCAGCCAATGCAAAAGTAAAATGGCGATATTTCAGCCAACAGAACTTTAAATAAAGCGGCGATGTTTTAGACGATATAGAATTTAAATAAAGTTTGGCGATATTTCAGCTGATTGTAAGACGTAAGTAAATGTGACGATATTTCAGGCATGCAAGAAAGATAAAGTGGCAGTATTTCAGCCATGCAAGTTGAGGTAGAGCTTAACCTCGGAAGGAAGAAAGGTAGCCTTATGCAAATAATGCAGGATGGAGATAGTGCTTAGTCTCAAAAGGTAGAAAGGTAGCCTTATGCAATGCCGATAATGCAGGATGGAGATAGTGCTTAGTCTTGAAAGGAAGAAAGGTAGCCTTATGCAATACAGATAATGTAGATGGAGACAGTGCTTAGTCTCGGAAGGCAGAAAGGTAGCCTTATGCAATGCAAAAAAAAGATGGAGACAGTGCTTAGTCTCGAAAGGCAGAAAGGTAGCCTTATGCAATGCAAAAAATGCAGATGTAGACAGTGCTTAGTCTCGGAAGGCAGAAAGGTAGCCTTATGCGAATAATGCAGATGGAGAAAGTGCTTAGTCTCGGAAGGCAGAAAAGTAGCCTTATGCAATGCCGATAATGCAGGATGGAGACAGTGCTTAGTCTCGAAAGGCAGAAAGGTAGCCTTATGCAATGCAAAAATGCAGATGGAGACAGTGCTTAGTCTCGAAAGGCATAAAGGTATACTTATGCAATGCAAAAAATGCTGATGGAGACAGTGCTTAGTCTCGAAAGGCAGAAAGGTAGCCTTATGCGAATAATGCAGATGAAGATAGTGCTTAGTCTCAGAAGGCAGAAAGGTAGCCTATGCAAATAATGCATATGGAGACAGTGCTTAGTCTCGAAAGGCAGAAAGGTAGCCTTATGCAATGCAAGAAAATAAAAGGACAGATAGTAGTGAGATTTCTTAGCTGATAGATGATTATGATATCGTGACTGTTGGGGAGGTTGTGTGCGGATAACAATTACGAACAAGTGATGATTCTGAGAAGTTGCATTTCTTTGAGGAAGCATGTGTACGTAAATATTCCTAACGATATTTTAAATTGAGTGCCTGCATCCAAAGAAAAATCGTGAGTTTGTAAAAAAGGGGGAAAGGCTAGTTCGGTTTTCCCCGGCTTGCGGGTGTTGCATATCACTGGGGTAGCGTCGCTAAACAACAGCAATTCGAACAACAATTATGCATGATTTAGCAAATATAACGTAAGTAGAAAATAATTTTCTTTAGATGAACCAACGACTGCGACGTGGTTCAAGACATTGCAACCTCTCCTTCTCCGAAATTTTGAGGGTCCTCCTAAAAATTTTGCCCCAGATTGATGGGCTGGCCCTTCTGACGGCTGCGCTGAACGGCTGAAAAATTAACTTCGTAATTTTGAGGGTCCTCCTCAAAATTGTGCCCCAGTTTACTGGGGCAGCATTCCTGGCGATGAGAGGCTGACAACTAAATTCAGAATTTTGAGGGTCCTTCTCAAAATTCTGCCCCAGTTCCAATAGCATTGGGAAATGAAATATTTTATTAAATTGTGACCGAACCCATAGGGCTGCCTACGTATCCCCTCTTAAACAGGAATCGGGTTAGGCGTAGTTCAAAATTACATCATAAACGGAATCATAAGTAGCTACACATAGTATCGTTTCACTGCATCTGAATTGATCGGCTTTGGACAAACTTCTCCGTCCATCTCTACAAGAATGAGGGCTCCTCCAGTTAGAACCCGGTGAACCACGTATAGACCTTGCCAGTTGGGAGAGTATTTCCCCTTGGCTTTATCTAGATGTGGGAATATTTTCTTCAACACCAGCTGCCCCGGTGTAAATTTCCTTGGCTTAACTCTTTTGTTGAAGGCTCTGGACATTCTGTTCTGATACAACTGACCGTGGCAAACTGCATTCATCCTCTTCCCATCTATAAGGGTTAGCTGCTCGTAGCGACCTTTTAGCCATTCTGCGTCATCCAACTCTACTTCTTGTATGATTCTCAAAGAGGGAATTTCTACCTCAGCGGAGATGACCGCTTCTGTACCATAAACCAGCATATAGGGAGTTGCTCCGGTCGATGTGCGGACCGTGTTGCGGTATCCCAGCAAGGCAAATGATAACTTCTCATGCCATTGTTTATGACTATCGACCATCTTCCTTAGTATCTTCTTGTTATTCTTGTTGGCTGCTTCTACAGCTCCATTCATCTGAAGCCTGTAGGCTATAGAGTTTTTGTGTTTGATCTTCAATGTCTCAGACATTGCTTTCATAAAGTCGATGTTGAGATTGGAACCATTATCAGTGATGATTGATTCTGGAATTCCGAATCGGAAAAAAATACGGTCACGGATGAAATCTGCCACAACTTTCTTAGTCACTGCCTTGTATGACGTTGCTTCAACATATTTAGTAAAATAATCAATTGCCACCAGGATAAACCTGTTCCCGTTTGATGCGGTAGGCTCGATTGGTCCAATGACATCCATTCCCCAGGCAGCGAGTGGTCACGGTGAGCTTGTTGCGGTAAGCTTGTTAGTAGGCACCTTTATCATGTCTGCATGTATCTGACAGTGATGGCACTTGCGAACATACTGGATACTGTCTGTTTCCATAGTCATCCAAAAATACCCTGCTCGGAGTATCTTCTTTGCTAAGACAAAACCATTCATGTGCGGCCCGCAGGTCCTTGCATGCATTTCGTCCAATAGTCTGGATGCTTCTTTTGCTTCGACACACCTTAGTAAACCCAAATCGGGAGTCCTCCTGTACAGGATTCCTCTATTGTGAAAGAATTTGTTGGATAACCTCCGAAGTGTGCGCTTCTGAGTGGTGTTGGCAAGTTGTGGGTATTCTCCAGTTGTCACGTACTCCTTGATGTCATGGAACCACGATTTTCTGTCTGCTTCTTCCTCAACGTAAGCACAGTAAGATGGCTGATCATAGATCTTTTCTGGGATGGGATCAATGAAATTTTTGTTTGGATGTTCGATCATGGATGACAGAGTAGCTAATGCGTCAGCGAACTCGTTCTGGACCCTTGGGACATGTTGAAATTCCGTATTTGTGATCTTTTCCTTAACTCCTGTATGTGATGCAAGTAGGGGAGTATCTTGGAGTTCTTGGTTTCCCACTCTTCTCGAACTTGATGTATGACCAAGTCTAAATCCCCGATCACTAACAACTCCTGAATGTTCATGTCGATGGCCATCTTGAGCCCCGGGATGCAGGCTTCATATTCAGCCATATTATTTGTGCAAGGTAACATGAGATTAGCGGATTCCGGGTAATGCTGGCCGGCTTCTGATACTAGGACTGCTCATATGCCAACTCCTTTGAAATTTGTGGCTCCGTCGAAAAACAACCTCCAACTATCGCAGGATTCTGCAATATCTTCTCCTTCAAAGGACACCTCTTCGTCAGGAAAATACGTTTTCAGGGGTTCGTATTCTCCACCAACGGGATTCTCGGGAAGGTGATCTGCTATGGCTTGGACCTTGATTGCTTTCTGAATCACATAAACAATGTCGAATTCACTTAGCAATATTTGCCTCTTGGCGAGCTTGCCAGTGGGCATGGGCTTCTAGAATATGTAGTTCAGCGGGGCCATCCTTGATATGAGATAAGTAGTGTAGGCACATAAATAATGCCTCAATTTCTGAGATAGTAGATTGCTTGCTCCTTCCTCCCCGTTTCATCATGTTGTCCCAGAACACAACCGAATGCTCCATCCAAAACCACGAGATAAAGCAATGGAGGCCTTCCTGTCTTGGGTGGAACCAAGACTGGTGGCGTTGACAGGTATTCCTTGATTCTGTCAAAGGCTTTCTGACAATCGTCAGTCCATTTAGTAGTAGCATCTTTCTTCAGCATTTTAAAAATGGGTTCACAAATAACCGTGGACTAAGCTAGGAATCGACTGATATAGTTGAGTCTTCCCAAGAAACTTATTACGTCCTTCTTGTTCTTTGGCGGTGACAATTCTTGAATGGCTTTGATTTTTGATGGGTCCAATTCTATTCCTCGATGACTCACGATGAAACCCAGTAATTTTCCAGCAGGAACCCTGAATGCACACTTGGAAGGATTTAGTTTCAAATTGTACTTCCTCAATCTGTTGAAGAACTTTCTCTGGTCTTCCATATGATCAGTGGCTTTCTTGGATTTGATGATGACATCGTCCACATATATCTCAATCTCCTTGTGTATCATGTCGTGAAAGATAGTAGTCATGGCCCTCATATAGGTGGAGCCAGCATTCTTCAACTCAAATGGCATCATTTTGTAACAATACATTCCCCACGGCGTGATGAAAGCCGTTTTCTCTGCATCTTCCTCATCCATCCATATCTGATGATAGCCGGCGAAACAATCAACAAAAGACTGCAACTCATGCTTGGCACAGTTATCGATAAGAATGTGTATGTTTGGCAAGGGAAAGTCATCTTAGGGACTGGCCGATTAAGATCCCGGTAGTCGACACAAATTCTAACTTTCCCATCCTTCTTTGGTACTGGAACGATGTTGGCTAACCATGTCGGATACTCTGTTGGCAGTTTGTGAGCTACAATGGACGTGTTGAGACCGGTCATATCATCATACGATCAGGCGAGTATGTCCTCATATTCCTTTAAAAATTCTGTATATTCTTCCTTTTCTGACGGCGACAGGTGAACAATGGTGCGAGTCTCTTTGACATTTCCCATATCTCCCAAATTAACGACCTCAGTTTCTTCCAGGTTAGACTTAGGTCTATTCTCAAAATTCTCAACTTCTCTGATGACCTCTTCAGGCATCTCATCTCCTTCTGAGTCGATGTCCTTTTGTTGTGTTGTTTCGTTGCAAGTCACAATCTTTGGTTCATCATCAAGGTAAGTAATATTAATGCTGTATAAAAATAGAGTAAACGATAGAGAAAATAATAAGAGCGAGATATATGATAAACTGAAATGCTTTGATTAAATTCATAATTGTTTTTGAAACATCGGAGCTCTTTTCAAAAATAAAGACAATGCGGAAAGAAAATCAACTAGTAAAATAAATAAAATGAGATGCATTGTGCTTTTGTTTAGCCTTGCTACTCCGAAGCCTTCTGGGCCCTGACGGTTCTAATTGACAATTACTGAGGCGGTATCCTCGGTTTACAGCTTGTATGGAAGGGCCTTCCTCCCCTTCCTCCTCGAAAAGAACACAGTAGTCCATATCATCATCCTCCAGAAACAGATTCTTCATGGCTGCCAGCGCTTCATCTTCCTCTGACCCATATATAGTATCTGCTGGTTGGAAGGTTTGCTCCATGCTAGGTATCGGAAGCTCTAATAGATAGTAGAGGCCGCGCCATGGTGGCGACCAGCTCTGGAATTCCTCCCAAGTATAACCGTGCCCTAAGCCAAATATAGTACCATGCTTCTTTAGTTTGATGTGATTAGTGATCCCCTGGAGGTTTTTACTGAATCCCTTTTCAGGCTCGTACCCACACCAATTCAGGATACTTTTGATCTTGTTATCCCACCACTTATCCTTATCTACAGCGTTGACCCTTTCGATGTGGTGTATGTTTCTCCACATATTCTCCTTCTCCCTCCAATCATTGGGATGGTATGGCGACTATATATGGGGTTACTACCATCGTCATGAATAATTTCCTCCTGGTGATTCCGTTCAAACTTCACTGCCTGATGTAGGGTCGATGCTAAGGCTCCAGCAGCGTGGATCTAGGGTCGTCCTAACAATATGTAGTAGGATGTCGGGACGTCTATTATTTGAAAGTCAACGTCGAACCATGTTGGCCCCATTTGTAAGCATAGGCTAATTTCTCTAATAGTAGATCTCTGGGACCCATCAAAGGCCTTGACATTGATAGCCCCATCTTTGATCTCGTGCAGGCTCTTTCCCAAAGGTTTGAGAGTTATCAGTTGACAGATGTTGAGGCTGGATCCTCCATCGATCAGGACTAAAGTAATGAAATAATCCTCATATTGCACGGTGATGTGCAGTGCCTTGTTGTGGCTAAATCCTTCCAGCGGTAGCTCATTTTCGTGGAAGGTGATTTTATGGCTCTCCAGCACTTGCCCTACCATATTTTCCATTTCACCTCCGGTGATATTGCTGGGCACATAAGCTTCACTCAGTATCTTCATCAGGGCATTTTTTTGAGCGTCAGAGCTCTGCAGAAGAGCTAGGATAGAGATCTGCGCTGGAGTTTTGTTCAACTGCTCAGCGACCGAGTACTCCTTAGCTTGTATTTTTCTCCAAAGATCGTCGGGCCCAGTTTCAATAGGTCGTCCTGAGGCATGCTTACCGGACTCAGCTAAGTGCTCTGGGGTGTAAACCATCCATGTTCTGGTCATCCCTTGCGCATCAATTGTTTCTCCTGTCTTGGTCTTCCCTTTCCTCCTAGCTTCGGTAGTGTAGTCCCATGGTATGGCATTTGAGTGGAACGGTATTATGTCTGACATTGTCACAGGAATAGGTACCCTTGGTGGTAACACAACAACTTCGAAGGGTGCAGGTGCTTTTGGAACTCCAAATTCAACCTCAATTGGCCCGGGCGCCTTTGCAGAATGAGGCACTTCAAATTCGAGAGGTATAGACATGTTTACTTCGTCGTCCCTGGAGGGCAGATTTTGCACAACAATTGGGTTAAGTGTAAACACTGGTTTCTTTGGTTCATCACCTTCAACAATCAAACCTATCGACCCTTTGGGGTCCCAGTCATCTTCGATCTCGATCATGTGAATGTCTACACCTTTGTGGTCAGGCAGAGGGTTGTTGCAAACATTAGGAGCAGGCTCATTTGCTATGATGACCTTATTGTCGATCAGGGTTTGAATCTTGTCCTTCAATGAGCGGCAGTAGTCAAGGGTGTGTCCCTTCATGCCGGAATGGTACGCACAGATCTTATTGGGGTTGACCCACTGGGAAGCATTTTCTAGAGTTTTGGCTGGGATAGGAGTGACGTAACCAGCAGCTTTAAGTCTTTCATACAGCTGGTCAATTAGTTCACCGATGGCTGTGTATTGTCTGGGAGGTCTACGGCAAAAATTTTGCCTGGGTCCAGGGGGTGATTGGTAGTGAGAGGGTTGAGCATTATAAGCTTGATAAATAGGTGTTGGTTAAGAGTATCTGGGTGAGGTGGGTTGATATGTGAAAGGTGGAGAGGATTGGTAAACGGGAGATGGATTTTGATAGGAGGGTGCGGGTGCTTAGTAATTCGGGATAGGATGATATATAAGTGGAGGTGATGCGTAGGTGTGGTATTTTGATGGTGATTTGGCTCCCTGTGCGACCATTACGACACTCACATCCTTCTTCTTGGATGTGCCATCAGACTGTAAAGCCTTATTGGTGGCCTGTAATTCTTCAAGATTAGTAACCATACCATTCTTAATGCCCTATTCGATTATTTCTCCCAGTTTGATGATATTGGAGAACTTCTGACCCTCGATCAGCATCAACCTCTCATAATATTGGGGATCCTGGCCACGGACGAAGAATCTATTCATCTGTTCTTCTTTTAGGGCCGGTCAGACCTTTGCAGCTTCTGACCTCCAACGAGTTAGCATAGTCGCAGAATGTTTCGGTGGGCTTCTTCTTCAAATTCTTCTTCTTCAAATTCTGTATGTGGAATACATTCGGTGCATTCTCTGTATTGAATCGGAATCTATCCATGAAATCTGATGCCATGCCTACCCATATTGTCCATTTCTTGGGGTCCTGGCTGATGTACCAAGATAAAGAATCTCCCTTTAGACTTCTCATGAAGAGCTTCATACGGATCTTCTCATCATTTCCGTCTCCAACCAGCTTATCGCAATATGTCCTCAGGTGGACTCTGGGATCTCCTGTTCCATCAAACATTTCGAACTTGGAAGTTTTGTACCCCTCCGGAAGTTCAACATCTGGTTGAATGCAGAAGTCTTCATAATTTAACCCCTCGATACCTTTATTACCTTCCACGCCCTGAACTCGTCTGGTTAATTTCTTGAGTTTTGCCGCTAAGTTCCTGATAAGGGAGTCTTTATCATCAGACTCGGGTGCATTTGAGATTGGTTGAGTGTAGTAGGGTATTATATCCACGTAAATAGGAGTGTTATGGAGATGGTCATTTGTGGTGTTCAGTGGCTCGGGAATGAGTAATGGAGTGTTGTTGGGAGTGTGGCATTTATTGCAGTGTTGAGTATGAGTGGGTTGTATCTGTGGTTGTGGGGTGTTTTTTGGAGGTCCGGGATTCTGGTTGTTAACGTCACAAGCGGTGAGAGAAAATGACAGGTTCGCCAAATTCCGAACCTGATCCAGTTCTTCCCGAAATTCTAACATTTTTTGCTCAAGTTGGGTAGCAGTTTCCTTAGAAACCGGGGGACCCTGAGGAATCTCAATCTCCTTTGTAGCGCTTGTATGTCGCATTCTACCTTTGTTCTTGTTCCGGATAGGACTCGGATGAGGAGGAGGTGGAGGGCCCTTGGATGTTGTGGAGTGTGACGATGGTGCCAGAATGCACGAACTAACCTTTGGGGAGGGGAATAAAAAAGAAAAACAAAAGGTAATAAGTTAGTGCAGGTTATGAGGAAAAAAATTGCAGTATTTAAACACATTATGCCAAAATGTAAATCGCGTCCTAGCTTTGGTGCCTCGTTGTGCCCGAGGTAGGCCTAGCGACAAATAGTTTTGGATAACTTATAATGCTAAATGCCTTATTTTATTGATAAAAATAAGACGAATCCAAAATGACTATAAATAATAGGAAGTAAGATATCACTATTGGCCATTGGCCTTATTACATTAAAATAAAGAATAAAAGGACTCATAACTACTTGGTCCCAGAAAGACCTTCCCCGGATTCGGCATTTTTGTCTCCCTCAAACAGTTTCACCAGCTCGCATAGTCCTAGTAGCAAATAAGCTTGGGCCAGATGTCCGCCTGCATTTCCTTTGCAGCCTCTATGATTTTGTCATCAGGCTGGTTCTCTAGAAGTGAAGGCAAATTCCCTAAGTATTTGCAGACGAGCGTCTGATCACTGGAGTGGAGGTCTTTCCACCAATTTAGCATCCTTGGATGAATGTTGGTTACCATGCCAAATCTGGGGCCTTCGTGCCTCATTTTCTGCAAAACAGAGCGTTAGGCCCTTACCCCACGGGACTCGACTATTAAACCAATAATTAGTATAGCAAGCATTTAGTTCTCCAAATAAATGCACAGAACATGGAGGTGTCCGTTTGGGTTTCAAGGAAACCCGGTGGACTTTGGACAAGACTTACTTAATGAGTTATTATGTGGACAACATAACTGACTCGACTAGGTTTGACCATGATGCATGTACAGTTTAAACGGAGTAAAGTTTCTATTGGGGTATTAGACTGGCACCCTTGAGCGAACAACTCAAGAGGGAAAGGAACGGAACCATCGAATGCACCTCTGATCGACTGTCCGCAAATATATCTTTGCCAAATTTAGGGTGTGATAGTAGTGGAAGAGCGCAACTACTCATTATAAGCATTGCTATGTTATTTGTTTGGCACGAGTGGAATATGATGTTGAAGATGCACTTTACAAGAATGAAACAAATTGACTTGTATTTTCATGTTCATATAATAAATTTACAATAATTCCTCAAAATTACAACATCATTGACAGGAAAAGCAGTAAATGAAAGTAATTAAAGAAAAAGAAACAAAGGAAACAAGTCAGTTTAAAATAAAGACATCAAAAAAAAGAAACAAAAGAAAGCAATAAAGTCACATATAGCATGCAATGGTAAAAAGCCTAAAGAATCCCCAGCAGAGTCGTCAGGCTGTCGACGCCACCTTTTTCCCTCCCTCCAAAGAGCGATAAATCGGGTTTACGACATTTGAAAAGACAAATTTATTCCCGCTTGGGAATTGGGTTTTGGATTTGGAGAGTCGCCACCCAATGATTATAGTGCATTAGGACACTTTAAGAAAGAAATTAAGATGAAAAACCAGAGTTCGGGAAAGGGCTAGAAATTATCTCGAGGGGAAGGTGTTAGGCACCCCTCAAGATCCACTAGTGTGGTTCCCGACCATGCTACAATTGTGACTTTAAATACAAACAACAAGTTGACAAGCAAGCATTGCAAATATGAGGAAACTTTCGCATAATGGTTGCAAATAAAAAAAAGGTACAAAAGGTTTAAAGAGTGCTGAAACTTAGGAGAAAGTAGTTTTCTAATTAAAGATGCATAAGTAAAGGGGAAGGGGTCAAATAATTGATGCAAGTGACTTAAAAGAAGTGAAAGAGTCTAATTTTAGGGGGGAAACAATACTAAAATTCAGACAATTAAAACAAAGATTTTTCATGATAGGTGCAAAGAGTAAAAGAAGAGGTTAAAGAAACTGAAAACTGAACAAGTCAGAAGTTAACCCTATAGGCATGATCTCTATGTGTGAATTTGCAGAAATCATAGATAAATCCCTAT